>NW_024121144.1:16363950-16541450 GCF_016745375.1 Pimephales promelas
AAGAGGGCAGCAGTGCACACTGTGTGTGAGAATGTAAAGCAGTGTGTAAGGTGAATTCATACCTCCGGTCTTGTCAGTAGTGTAGCGTGACCTCTTGCATGGCAATGACCTTTCTTTCTTTTCAGTCTCCAGTGAGGGAATGAAAAACTGAGCGGCTCCCGCGTCAAAAAAAGTGTTTCCTATGGCTTTATCCTTTATAGCCCAGATCACCTCACAACCCTCGACTTCATACCTACAGTACAGCAAACAGACAGCCAGGTATTATAGAAGATCCTTCTCAATAAATCTCTATTTGGACCTAGATTTTCAAACAAAAGTTTGGACACGCCTAATCATCCTTTGATTGTTACTATTTTCCACAATATTCATAGAAAAATCACCAAAATATAAATCATTTAATCTTTGGATAAAAGTATTGTTAGTGTGTTTAGTAAGTTTAAAGGTTGATACAAATACTTACACCAATTCTAAAGCGATTCCTCCATTGCCGATGACGACTATCCGTTTAGCCTTCGATAAGCGCTTTTGGAAATCCTGTGAATATAGCATATGTTGACACCTCAGCGTTATATTCATAAACACTCACCTAAAGGATTATTAGAAACACCATACTAATACTGTGTTCGACCCCCTTTCACCTTCAGAACTGAACCAGAACAGTAACTGAGCAGATTGTGAAATACTCTGGCACCAACAACCATGCCACGCTCAAAATTGCTTAAATCACCTTTCTTTCCCATTCTTCTGACATTCAGTTTGGAGTTCAGAAGATTGTCTTGACCAGGACCACACCACGCCATGTGATTTGCATTAATGAGAAATTTGTGTTCCTAATAATCCTTTAGTGTACATACACTATCTACACAAAAGCATTGCGACACATACCTGCCTTCTAAATACATGGACATTCATTTGGAGTTGGTGTGATTTAAATCTGTAATTAAGAGGTGTGTGATGTATATTCATTATTAATGAGCTAAAGCGTACCTGAGCACTGTCTGTGTCTCGTATGCCCAGCACATGAGGTTTGTCTTGGAGAAGCTTGGGTCTGCCTCCACTGCAGAGACATAACTTTTTATAATGGAACGTATGGCCATTCTCTGCTTGTAAAAGCTGCAGAAATTGAAAGAGGGATTAATATTAAGATTTCAATATAGAAAAAGACAAAAGGTTTGTGTTTTAACATACGTGTTCCTTAGCTTGCAGGAGTTTGACTGCAGATTGTATGACTTTCAGATTGGGATACTTTTCTTCTAAAACACTAGATGGCTGTTCCTCGATATCAAATTCTTCTAAGGTCTTCGACACCTACATGGAGAAAGGTAATTGACAGATAACTTATAAAATATAGAATATATGTAATTAAAAGTTTTGACAATTATGAAATGACAAATGAAGACATACTTAAATTAGTCAAAAAACCGTTTAATATACTGTAAATTTGAAATATAATACATTTTCGTGAAATCGTCAATGACAGGCAATTAAGTGTCTGAAAAAATAACATTCAGTTTGAATGTATGCATATTCTTTTAAAGAATATTATTTCTAAAATAAGCACTTTTAGTAAGTAAGTGACAATGATTAATATATTCATAAGTATATTCTTTCCATAATGGTTTTCTGGTTTAGCAAGTATGAACACATTTGTATTAGATTCATCACACTTTACCTTTTTTTTCACACCCTTTAACTGAAATTGAGTAGGCTATTTTATTTGTATTTTTTTAATATGTTATTTATTTATTTATTTTCAGGATTTTTTTTTTTGAAGAAGAAGAAGTTTACTTTTTTCCAAAATAAATGGACAAAGTGCTAATAGAAAAAGAAAAAAAAACATTAAAAAAATGTTTATGTGTGAAATATCAAACCTGTTTGAAATTTATAACCGTCTTCACTAAGGGAGAGGCTGTCAGAAGATAAACTTCATCTGATGGGAACTGCGATGCGATCTGCAAAAGTTATGAGATTATAGTTACAATTAACAGACAGATCAGCCATTAGATCATCAATTGTCTTTTTTTATTGTGTTCATACCTGTTCTGCACAAGTTACACCTGCGATTCCTCCACCTACGATGACAAACGCGACTTGTTTATCTGAAGCCATTAAACTTCAGCACATGTCTGGATCTCGAGCTACGAACTTATATCAGGCTAAACGAAACCACTATTGAGCTGCTCGGGTCTTGACTTCTCGATATCTTGTGGTCTCTGTCTGAGCTAGAATCATATTAATCTCTTAAAAAAGAGCAATCTCATTCCGACTGGACTTCCGTGTTTACCCACTTTGATCAGCTGACTACAGAACGCGTCGAGGGTCAAACAGTGTGCGCTACGATATACCAACGCATTAATCTTTTTTTTTCTTTTTTTTTAAATTAATACTTTTTTTTTAATTATTATTACATTCTAACCACCAACGCATTAATCCCCGCTGTTCACGCACACTTATTGACATCATTTTAACCTTGTGGAATAAAGACATGTGTTCAGTTGTTTTGAATGTTCCTTTGTAGCCAACTTTAAATACAAAATACATTTAAAAATATACATGCTGATTAGACTGTATAGGCTAATAATGAAAAAGGGCCACTTAAAGGGCAAAAAAATGTTGTTATAGCTTTTGATATATATATATCATAACATGTATATATTAATTTTAAATAACATGCAATTAAGTTCACAAAAACATTACATTCAGTTGTTTCCACAGTAGTTTAAATTTTTATATTTTTAGGTTATCAAAAATTAATTTCAAAGTGAACTATCCCTTTAAGGAAAACACAAAGGAATGCAGAGTCCAAGAACGTGACTGGTTGGTTTGGGACAATGGTTTTGGATAATTGTACGACTTTATGAATTGTCATATAGCAATATCACACGAGCAAGTGTTGTTATATCAGCGCTGCCGTGAGTGCTGCAGGTAATTACATATAGCCGTGACCGGCATAATACATGTAATGTCCTCTGATTTTTATGTCTGAAGAGTGCTGCTTTCATGAGTCACTGACTGAAAATAAACCAAGAGTGTCAAATGTGTCAAAACAAGAGAAAAATGATCAGAATAACAGACACAGACACGGAAGTGTTATCTGAATTACTGCCTACACTGCCATGCCCCTTAAATGTTGATATGTTGATAATGTTGATATGCCCCTTAGACATGTTAAAACATTGCCTCACATTTGATCCACACAGGAACAGCTGCCCCTGGACGTGAGGATAACCTAAGTTCACTAGACAGGAGAGTTCACAAGGTAATATTCTCTTCTCGGAACATGCCCAAGTTGTTTTAACCTAATGAACTTTATGTGTGGCACGCTGTTTATTCTTTAGGCTAATCCATTGAAACTGAGCTCACTGCGATCTCTTCTCTCTTGAAAGTGTGACAATCACTTTCATAACATATCATACTTTCATGATAGAAAGATTAATCACGAGTAATCGGTTTGACGGCACTAAGAAAAACACAAGTAGCTGCTGCAAGCAAGTTAAGCTGTAAACGAAAGCTGCTCTTAACTGTAAATATTTGCATTCAATGTGCGCTTGTATACTACAAATCTTTTTAAAAAAACATACTTAAATGAAATAAATGGACACAAGAGTCGTTTTTAACACACTTGATATGTCATAATGGAAAACTGTGTTACCTCAAAGTATATTTTCAATTATATTTTGGCTGTCTGGGTAATTATTTATGTGGTGAAATGATGTGTATTAAGTGGTATGACTGCAAAGCTGAACCTACCAAAGTAAAACCTCCAAACAAATAAAATGTTCCACTAAGAAAGCAGGGATGAGATATGAAACATCAGTTGCACTGGACAAACTATAACTTTCCATTGGCCTAATTAAAAAGTACAAGTAAATTATCCAGATTAAATGAGTCACACTGGAACTCAAGCTCTCATCTCCTCTGTCTGTGTACGTAATGGATCTGATGGCCCTGTATCTCAGTCATATTAACCGCACTGAACAGCGGCTGTAGCCTTTAACCTCTTTGTGGACACCGACGTCATTGTGACATATATCAACCGCCAAATTATCCGTGACCGCAGCCAATCCTATTATTTCCTGTTTTATTAATACAGGAATCACCCTGTTTTATATATATGCTGTTTGATACGCTTAGATCAGAATAGAAATGATGTCACAGTGGGACAGAAACAGATTTCGTTACAACGTCAGGATGATTACGATGTTGATTTTAAGAGGAAATGATATGAAGTGCTTCAGTGTTGCCACATATTCCACCCAAAACCAAAAATATATATATATGTATATTATGTTTTTCCTAAAGAAAATGAGGCATATATTTACTATTGCTAATATTGTGAGTTGACGTTTGTTTACACTTTATTTTAAGGTGATTTAGTTACATTGTATTTAGTAGTGAGTATTAATTAACTACATGTACTTGCAGTACTATGGATTTATGGTTAGGTTTAGGGTTTGGGGTTACACTTTATTGTAAGGTGTCATTGTTACAGTGTAATTATGTATTTAAGTACTGAGTAATAATTAATACATGTACTTACTATAGGGTTAGGGTAGGATTAGAATTTAGTTAAAAGGGTTAATTACTTGTAATTATGCATAATGTACTGTTATTACTTCAATTGCATGTCACATAACTACGTCACAGATATTATATATATATATATATATCGTGACCACAAAAACATGGTGGTATTTTTTTAAAACAAACTATGTTCATGATCATTACAGATGCCCATCTTGTGAATGGGAAAGGGACTGTGTGAAAATGTATTGCTGAAACTTTCATTAGGCCTTACCTGTCCATCTCTGTTGCTGATGATGCATCAGCCATTATCTGAAATGTCACGTATTTTTCTGCTTGATTGATTCATGTGTATTGCGGCTGACCCTTCCACATTTATGTATTTCATCTATTTCAGTCTCTATAACGTCTTTTTACAGAATGTGTGCGACTGCTCACACTGGTGGACATTCACCATCGAAGAGAAGAGGGAAAATGAACAGGATATTTTGATGTGATTGCCAGTTCAAACATGTGGACAAAATGATAGTCACTGATGATGACAGAGATGTTTTATTTTAGAGTTGTCGATAATATTTAAACAACATTTTCACTCTACATTTTTTTGTGCCAATGGTGCATTTATTTTATTTTATGTGTTTGTAAAACAAGAACTTTAAAAATTAAGTATCTCTGGTATGTACACCCAAATTTTTTTTTCTCAATTAGCTGAAATTAGCATTGCTATTATGAAAATTATATTCGTAAATTTGTTTTCAGGAATTAAATCAAAAGTTGTATTTTTAAAATACATTCATATTGCATGGGACCTTTCCACATATACCACAGCATTAGAGCAGAAACCAATAGACCAATTATATGCATTGCATGGATTAAAAAGAGAAAATTACCTCCTTTTCAAATTTTTAAAGACACAATGAAACTTTTGCAATAGTGCTAATCTATAATACACACTTTTCAAAAAATGTCACCACTGACCAAGAAAATATGGACATAAACAAGATGTTACTGTTTTTCTGTTACTGTTTTCAATGCTTTTTTGTACTGTACCTCCTCAATTTTAGTCAGGGTCAGAGGTCTATTATGACCTATAATGGTGCACAAATTGAGTGTCTCTCATGGTTATAATAGCCTACTGTAAACAATGTATACAACCACTTGATGTTGGTGTGCATTAACTTATCTGTGTGCTCATCAAAACAGAGATATAGCGAAGCTCCACATCCAATCAGATGGTGTCTGACAGAGTTCGAATGGCTAATGGTATATTTAACCACATTTGCCATAACACAGTACTTGATCAGTTTCTGTTGAGGGTTATTATATAATGTAAATCTTTAACAAAAATGAATGACTGATCTTTTAAATCTGCCATTTTAAACCAAAGTCATTCTTGCTGTATTGCTTCGAAATCTGGCCTGCAATAATAAACAAAGAAATCTTTTAGATTACAAGTTTATTAACCTTATTGTAATGACATATGAGCAGAGAAGTGTATTATCATTTTTTTCTTTTATTAGAAAATAAATCAAAACAATATGTCAATTCGTCGCTATTCATGTGCTCTTTATAATACATTTTATTCATTGGCCATCATGGCACCGTGTTTGAAAACCTTATTGTCATGCAAGGTTTACCAGAAACTGAAAATGCTGCAAACAATTTACACCAAAAGGCACTGGCTTTTGTGTACACAGAGAAAAAAAAGGGAAAAAAACAAAAGCTATCATGTACAAACAGAATAATTTCCATCATTATCATACATATTATATTTATTTTTACTATAGGGGAATGATTCTCGCTTTGGGGTTCCCGGACGAGCCCCCGATTCCGTTGCCATTTGAACTATAGGGGCAAGTAAATAGGTGACTGCAGCAGGTCTCTCTTTCCGTAAGTGTTGGATCCGACGTTGGTTGGCGCATAGACGGTGCCGATGGTGTTGCTGGATCGGATGAGAAAATCTGCTAATCTCTGAGTAACGCAGGTAGCTGTATTGCACCTCCTCTTTTCCATGTGATGACTGCAGAGGTAAGAAAGGGTATTCAGGTGTTAGTCATATGCCTAAATAAATCACAATTAATTACCAATTTTTTGATGGCATTTACTGGTGTGAATGCTCACTTGACATAACTACAAAGATTCAATCAATTCCCGATTGACAAAACCAAATCCCGCCCAACATTTTTTCTTGTTCGAGAAGCAGTTGGATATACTTCACAATAGGGAATAAAAGACTAACGCTGATGTACATTGCAGGCAAATAAGGTTCATTGTCATTTATCAATAGTGTAGTGAAGTACGAAATAAGAATCACAACTCATCCAGAAGTCACTCTCAATCCAAGCAGATTTCTGTTAGTGTTGGTTGCAAGACCTTTTGCAAGATTCCAATTGAAATTTCGACAACAAAAATTTGTTGAGTAACAGCCTGAATGTGACTGAGGTATAATTGGTAATAATGACTAAATATCATTAATCAAAGAACTCCCCCACCCCACCCCCTTTTTAAGGAAAAAAAAAGTTAAAGCAAGTTTAATTACGAAATGGTATAAAAGTTCTTTGATGGTACCTTCAAAAATGGCAACATCTTAAACAATGAATCATAATTGACACAATTAATTTGCACAAGTACCTGTTCACTGCACCGAGACCCCTTTGGGGCCGTGGCTTTGTAAAACTCACAAAGGGATTGTCAGATAGATCTGTAACCAGCCATCCATTGGCCTCTTGCAAGTCATCCGGCTGCTCATTGGACGAAAGGGAGAATCTGTCGACAAGAAGAGGCCACAAAGCACCATCTCATCAAGAACTGCTTATGGAGTGCCACTCTCCCTGACTATTACAATCTTCTGAAGTGGAGATGTGTTGCAAGTGGATCATTTGGGCCCGCTGGTCATATCACTCTCACACACTTCTACACACTTGCAACAGTGTGTTGAACCTTTTTTGTCAGGTAACCTAAAATTAGATGCCATTACACTCTTAAAAATAAATTTTGTTTTTTAAATGATGCCATATAAGAATCTTTCAGTTCTTAAAAGAACCATTTTCTTAGTGTGAAGAATATGAAAAAAAAAAATCTAAAGAATATTTTTCCACTTTTGTGTAACATCCAGGTTCCAGGGATGTTAAAGGTTATTCGTGGAATCATCAATACTAATAAAGAATCTTCATTTTTATGAGTGTAACATCAGCCTACATTATTATAGTTTGGGAATTATTTAGATTCCATGTAAAGAATTAAATATTAATCTTCAAAGTTGCCACCAATTCTGCACACTTTGCTTTTCTTTCAGTATCCGGTCAAATTAATGTATTTAAAATGTATTTAAATCAATTTAAGGGTGCTCCATTGAAATTCTGGCAAATATAAGAGATCAATTCATTTTAATAAATGATAATCAATTGCTGATATTATACTACTTTACAAACTATGACGATCCAGGAACATGTCTTACTTAGCGAAATCACAGTAAACTGTAAACTGGTCAAGTTGATCCAGGAATCTGTTGCCCTTTATGCACAGCATATACACTGTAAAAAAAATATTGTTGGTGTAACTAAAAAAAATAAAGTAACCTGGTTGCTTTGAAATTTTAAGTTCATTGAACTGGAAAAATTCAGTTAATACAATGAAGGAGATTGATTTAAGCATCAGAAAATATTATGTTATCTGAACTACATAAATTATTTAAGTTAATTTGACAAAAGAAAAAATGTTATGATTACAAATCATTCATTTTTGTTTTGTTTTACATAGCACAAGATCAGAAGTTTCTTAAAATCATGAAAGCCTCAATTTAGTATCATTATGGAACAAATAATATTGTGGATGATTATTAATATCTTCACATACGCAGAAATTGTAAACAGACATAACCTGCCATTTTTCTCCTAAAGAGCAACTTCTACCTGATTTAACCCCTAAATATTAGTTTGACTTAAAACCAGATTAGTAAGATGTAACCATTTTTAGTTTACCGTAGTTTATCATTGTACTCATTAGACCAAAATGTATTACGTATAGGAGATACATAATATTTGAAATATTCAGAAATTTCTTTATTCTAAAAAGTAAAGCTACATTTTAAATCGTTTGTCAGATAAAACGTGCAAGCCTCTGTAACTTATTTTAAGTGAAATATATCATCTATTGTATTATAATATTATATGTTATGGATTTTGGATTATGGATATGGATTTTTAAGGGTTAGACAGGGGCAATCCTAAAATATCGATCAAAAATCAGATCAAAAATACATCCCGACACCTAACATTTTGACTTTGTACAATGAGTTAGAAGACATACCTGTTGTGAGGGACTGTGGAGACACAATGCAGCATCACGAGGAAGATCAGGACCTGGGAGGACAGTTTCAGATAATGCATGGCAGACTGAAAATACTTGCAATGT
Organism: Pimephales promelas; assembly: GCF_016745375.1. The sequence goes on from NW_024121144.1 coordinate 16,372,888, forward strand.
TCTTGTGCAAAAGAAATGAGGGGGAAAAAAGCATAAGCATGAGTAAAATTGCATTTCAGATGAGATACAGATCAGATGAGTAGAACAGTTATTGAGCCTACAAAAAGTTTCCTGATATTTTATTAAAAGAGTAACAGTACTCACTTCCAGCAGTTTCGAACCAGTGGACAGCAGCTCCAGAAGGTGCTGGCGATGTCTCTGTTTTTCACTCAAACACTCACACACTCACTCACTCCATTCGCTCTGTTATAGGCTCCTAGCCTCAACCACTTGTGACATCATCACACTCCTCCAAATATAGCTCTCAATTTACAGCAGAGATCAGGGGTATATGGAGAGGGGGGTTAGCTTGAAGAATTCAAACTCGCAGAAAGGGTCAAAAGCGGCGTTGACGCTTGTCATGACGTCCGTAGTGGACATCATCATCAACTGCCTTTACGTCATAATGTATCAAATGACTTTGAGTAGAAAAACCTTCCTGCAATGGAAAAACAAATACTTTTATGAGGACATTTTGCTCGTTAATTATTGTTTCTGGAGAAAAATCAATGCTGTACCAAGAAAAAAATGTCTTCAAAATATTATAGATTTTTGGTCAGGCCTTATTTCTTTTGTGTTCTTGATCATCTAACCTGCTCTAAAAGTGCTAGACTTTGTTCAAAACTTATAGCTCAATATTTTCCCTTTCCCAGGGATTCAAGTAGAAATGACTCACTCTTCATTTTAAGTCAGAGAACAAAAAGAAGTTTCAGCCAAAACCCATCAACATCCACAGCAGATATGGCATGAAATCTAACAGACTGGATAAAGTTGAATAGAAAAGTTATTTAGGGATAGCAAAACTCGCCGCTTCCATGTTGGTGTATGGTTACCAGGGCGTTGCAATGCTGTTTGTGTTCTAAATGTTTAACACATTGCTAGGTGGTTGCTATAGACCTTATGCACCAGAGAAACGTGGGCACCGTCATCTTTAGAATATTGTCTTTGAACTTCCGGTTTTGTATATTTCTATGGCATCGCTGTAGAGGAGTAATTAGCTGGTGAAGTGGATTTACTTATTGTAGAGTTAACAAAAGTTATCATGAGCTGTAATGTTTATCATAAGCATTCTAAAGCAGATGGGTGTAGGGAATTTTATTATGATTACTTACAATTGTTACAATCAGTAAGTGATCTTTCACAGAACATTACTGTACATGAATTCTGTGTGGCTCTAATATGCAAACTGAATTATGGATGATAAGGCAGACATTTTCATAGTTGAGCTCCACATCACATCTGACCTGGGTCCTGCTGCATTTGCGTGCATTATAGTCTCAAGTTATGCACAGTTGCGCACAAGAAAGTCAGCAAACATTGGACGTTTCAATCAAACAACAATTTAAAGAAATATTAACATACAGTAATAATCATGACGTATTTTGAATGGGACTCGAGTGGACTCGGGAATAAGTCCGAGTCCCGACTCCCAATATGTTCGAGTACAAGTCAAAATGCACACGAGTCCATGACAAGACCGAGTCCATTAAAATATGGACCCGAGACCGAGTCCGAGTCCGAGTCTCGAGTGCACAACACCAAAGTCTGGGTTTTACATCACTTACTTTATTGTACCCAAGTAAGGCGGTCAAGAAGCTAATGCAGAAATGAATTTTCGAGTTCGGACAGGACCTTGACTGCAATGGTATATCAATTGTCTCGAGTTGCTAGCAGTAATACTCACCCTGCGCCGGTTCAGACCATTGCTACAGGACAAGCATGTGCTGGTCCGGAGCGTATGTCAACCATCAGGGTGGTCATATTTCACAACCTGCCCGCAATCTCCTCCTCTGGAGTCAGAAGAATCCGAGGTCACTTCACGGCATTTACATTCCGGGCAAGCTCAATGTTGCAGCCGGTGAGTTCCCACGACCACCTCCAGGTGGTCCAGCTGATTCGAACGCTGACGCTTCTGAGCCACACAGGTGGACCTGTTTGCCTAACTGGACACGTCCCACTGCCAGTTGTTTTTCTTTTAATTTATCAGTCGTTCTGACATAACGCCTCTGCTCCCTCTTTCAGGGAACAGGGGTTACAGTAGTAACCTAGACATTACCCATCAGCAGGATCCCTGCTCGAATGATCTTGGGTCTGTGAAAATTAGCTCTGAAGGAGGTACAACAATAATGACCAATATTTCCTGTCTTTATTTAACCTATTATGTTTGGTTAAGGCTAATCGCATAAAATAAATCATCAGTCTCTGCACCATGAACAGTATGCATAAGAATGAACAGTAATTTAGTCACATTGCTGCACAGTGGTGACTCACTGCTATAAGTACTCATCTAACGGGTGAACCTCTGCCCTCATTTCTCAGTACAGCTCGACACATCTCAACTCACCCATTTCAAAACTGCCATCGATGATACCAACAGTGGAGCTTGGGATCTCAAACCGACTCTCAATCTGAGTGATGGTGCTTCTGGTGTAAGCCCCCATCAGGGATTTAGAGAAATAACAGATGGCAATGACACCCATTGTGCTCCACCGGTAAAACTAGCCTAGGCAATGCCACTGAAAACCAAAGTGAAGTGAAGTAATCTAACTCCATGTCACAGTCATGTTTAGTTTTGATATTAGTTTTCATTGTCTTTGTCACTGCCTGAATTCTAGTAATTCATTTGTTGTCATAGTTTCTAACTACTCCTCACCTCTTCTTGTTCTGTTGATTACCTATGTATTATAGCTTTATGTCTTTCTCAGTTATTTGTCTCTCGTTGAAATTGTTAGGTTTTGTATGCATTCGTTCTTCGTGTTCAGAAAAATTGATACCTGTTATTCGTTCATCCTGCCTCATGCATCTTTCTTGAATTATATATACAGCCAACCCCTGGCACCATAAGTGTGCATACACTTTTGTAATTGGCTATGTGGTGGTGATCACAATTCACTGATCATCATTCTCATACTCATAATTTTCTCTGGGGAACATGACCTTGAATCCCCTAAACTAGGTCACATTTGGGACCTCTGTGATTCTAAAACCCTACCTACGACCCTGACTGCAACTAGCAAAAGGATGCAACGTTTCTCGGACTAACAGTAATTGCAAACGCAAAAGCATTGAAATCTATCCTTCCATTTGAAATTTGCCCCCATCACTATAACCAGCTATGTTGAATAGTTCACCAGAGAGGTTTGCCAGAACACTATCCTACGCACAGCCACTCGGTTGATAAAATCAAAGTGATTATCAACTTTGACCCCAGCCTGCACTCACTGAAATGTTACCCACAAAGATAATAAGGCCGTGGCCTCTTTGCTAATGAAATGGGTACTTGTGATGGTCAACAAATCCTCTTCATTACCTCAACAACTCTCGTTAATGGGTCAGTCAAGGTCAGAACTCGAATTTTCAATCAGGAGTAGAGATATGGACTTATTACAACATTTCCAGGCTATCCAAAATTCCTCTTGTAAAGACCAAGAGCTTTATTGTTTTGCTGGCTGTGTATATGCATAACAAAAATCTACATGAAAATTCACCCCAAAAGAAAAATCCTGTCAACCCTCATATCATTTCCAAAACTGCAGAACACAAAAGATGATATTTCAAGAAGCGTTACAAGTCACACTTTTAGGATTTGGGCTGTTAATTAAAGAGACAGGCATTACATCAATTAACAAAAGCAAGCAATTAGCCCTAAAACAGAAGAGTTGATCCTCTTAAAAATGTTATGTCCTTCCCTAACTTCCCACCATCTCATGGACTTGGATGATCGTTATTCCGCAGATGCCCACTTCTGGTGGAACCCGTTTTTTATTTATTTATTTCAGACAAACATAGAAAAGAGCATGAAGGTTGGGTTGAACTAGATGTTTATTGAACTGCATGAATTTTCTGTAGCAGTGCAGCAAGCTTTTAGAAACCCTCCACCTTCCCCAGATCCACCTGTATAGACAACCCGATCTCACGGAATTTCGTACGAATTTTACGAGGTGGCTAATTCGTAACAATTCGTACGACCTCACTCGTACGATTTTGCTAAATCGTACATATTTTACGAATTAGCCAATTCGTATAAATTCGTACGAATGACCTACCCCTGACCCCGCCCCTAAACATAACCGTCACGTGGGTTTAGACAAATCGTACAAATTCGTACGAGTGAGGTCGTATGAATTAGTACGAATTAACCACTTTTGAATCACTCGTACGAATTTGTACGAATTGGTCGTGAGATAGCGTAGGTATAGATCTACCACGGGTGGTTAATATACAACACCAGTATGTCTTACTTGCTCAAAGCAGTGTTTTGTGTATATATATTGGCGTAGCAATAAGTAGACTTACTCATTTTACTACATGAGGTACTGTATAGAACAGGTAATTTTACAATGTCTTGTTATGTGGTGCAATGCAGGATGCAGTGATGGTTTATTATAAACAGAAAACAAAACCCACGATGGGGCAAAACAAGACAGGATAGACAATACTAAACTAATAGTAGACAGTAAGGCCATGTCCACAAAAGCGTTTTTAGCCAGCTGAAAACACTAGACGCTGCTGAAGACGCCGTGCTTTGAGCGCTTGAGATCGTTTTGTCAGCGCAGCGTTTTTTTTCCCGTTGAGACCATTCGTTGTTATGATACAGAATATGCGCAGCACAGTTTACTCGAAACTGATTTCACAGATAATTTGTTTCATACTAAAAATGTATTTTTCATCCATTTTGTTCGGTTAGCTCTGCTGGTTGATGTCGTTGTACAGAAGAATGTTGTGACAGTTGGTCAGTGTGGTTTAGTCCCGCCCCTCCTCCACTCTGATTGGACGGGTGGGTAAAAAGTGACAGTGATTGCTACGTTTTATCCAAAGTTGAACATTTTTCAACTCTCGACCACCAGTAAAAAACGCTGGGCGCTCGGCGCTTCAGCGTGAAAAAAACACACGCTCAAACTAACAACTAAGACATGATCAAACACTTCTTTCAAGACAAGACTTTCAACAGGTTACTCACGTTTTGTTTCACACAAAAAAGGTACGCAGCACATCGCCTGAAACATCGATTATAGTGTCTGGACCGTTTCCTACTTACCGACTAGGACATGAAAAGTTTAGTAGATTATTCACGCTAAATGGTTACTGTCATGCTGCACTGAGCAGAAACTGCTCTTTGTAAATAATTGGAATCTGTTTTGGGAACGACCGAGGCTCTTCACGCTGATGGCTTACATCCAAGTAGAATCGGGGCAGATCTTCTGTCGAATAACATCATCAAAATGTTAAATACCGTTTGACTAGAAACCAAAAATCCAAATCACAGTCTCTGCACCAATTTAATTGATATTAATACTAGTGTAGAACATTGCATAGGAACTGTGTCTATTCCTCGTTTACTGAGATCAAATAATACATCTATTGTGGAATCAAGAAAAAAATCGAATTGATATTCAAACAAAAATCTCGTTATTAGTGAACAAAAACAATTTCTAAAGCTTGGTCTTCTAAACATTAGATTGCTCACCGGTTATTGTAAATGAAATGGTCACAGATAATAATTTCGATGTTCTGTGGCCATGTCCACACTAATAAGTTTTCATTTGAAAACGTATATTTTTCTCTCCGTTTTGGCCTTCCGTCCACACTGAGACGCCGTTTTAAGTCAACAAAAACGTATCGTTTGGAAAACGTAAAGTGAAGTGAATTTAGTAAATCTCATCCACACTGAAACGTCGGAAAACGCCTGAAAATGCTAGTGTGGACGGAGAGCGTTTTTAAACGAAAACCCCGTTTTCAAATGTATCCGGATTAATGTGGACGTAGCCTGTGCCTTCCTGAAACCTGGCTTAAACCAAATGATTATTTCGGTCTAAATGAGTCTACCCCACCAGGATACTGTTATAAGCATGAGCCCTGTCTGATCGTTCGTGGCGGCGGTGTTGCAACAATATACAGAGATATCCTTAATGTTACTCAGAAAACTCGTCGTAGGTTTAATTCGTTTGAAGTACTTGTGCTAAATGTTACGCTGTTAGATGTAAGAAAGAAATCCCTATTATCTCTAGCATTGGCTACCGTATGTAGGCCTCCAGGGCATTACGCCGACTTCTTAAAAGAGTTTGCAGACTTTCTATCAAATCTATTGGTCAACATCGATAAAACATTAATTGTCGGAGATTTTAACATACGTAGATAATTCAAATGATGCGTTAGGGGTTGCGTTCACAGATTTATTAAACTCCTTTGGGGTCAAGCAAAACGTCACCGGACCAACTCATCATCTTAATCATACACTCGATTTAATTATATCATATGGAACCGATCAAACCGATATAGATATTCCACAAAATGACGACGTCACTGACCATTACATGGTTACTTGTATATTACGTACTGCTGTAATATGTCATGCTGCGCCACGTTATCGACCAGGTAGAAGAATTCTTCCATCCACCATAGATCATTTCTCAAATAGCTTATCTGATCTGACTCAGCTGCTGCCTGAACCCAAACAAACAGATGAACTAGACGAACTAACTAGCACTATGAGCTCCATTCTCTCTAGAACATTGGATATTGTTGCACCCATTCGATTAAAAAAAGGTCAGAGAAAAAAGTATAGCACTATGGTACAATAATACTATGTATGTTTTAAAGAGAGAAAATCATAATTTAGAGAGTAAATGAAAAAATCTCAATCTTTAGAATCGCATGGAAAGACAGTACGGCCAGGGCTGAGCACCTCAGCAAACTAATAGAAAAAAACCAAAATAATCCAAGGTTTTTATGCAACACCGAGGCTAGACTAACAAATAAACATACGACACAACACAATATCCTGTTACAGTTTAATGGTAATGACTTCATGAACTTCTTCACCGAGAAAATTAAAAAAGCAACAGAATCACAATCATAAACTCTCAGGCCCCGTTTACACGATGGGAAAACGCAGATATTTCTCTGCGTTTTGCCCTCTCATTTACACGAAAACGCCGCTTTTATCACAGAAAACGATTATTTCTAAAAACTCCGGCCAAAGTGGAGATTTCTGAAAACGCCGGTTATGTGTTGTCGTATGAACTGGGAGAAACGGCGTTTTAGGTTCTCTCTTGTCGTTTCTGAGGATTCTGATTGGCTTGAATGGCTTTATCCTTAACCCCTACACTGCCGCCAATAGGTTTGGCATAGTTATGATGGCGCTCGACGGCGTATTTATGCGGGTGTGTAAACGATGTTTTTTTTTTTGAAAACGGAGAGGGGGAAAATATTCGTTTTGCTAAATACCCGGCTTTGTGTAAACGTGGCCTCAATCTTTGCTCGCGCCTTATAATTCAGCCGCAATTATCACCCCGCAAGAACAATTACAATGCTTTAATACCATAGAACAAAAAGAGTTAAATAAACTTATCACTTTATCTAAAACAACAACATGTTTATTAGATCCTATACCAACTAAACTATTGAAAGAAGTATTACCTATGGAAGAGCCTCTTCTTAATATTATTAACTCATCTTTATCTTTTGGTCATGTTCCAAGAACGTTCAAGCTAGCAGTTATAAAGCCTCTTATTAAGAAACCACAATTAGATCCAAATAACCTAGCAAATTACAGACCCATCTCAAATCTTCCATTTATGTCAAAAATATTAGAAAAAGTTGTGTCCGCTCGGCTCTTTCCAGCAAGAAAACGACATCTATGAAAAGTTTCAGTCTGGATTCAGGCCACATCATAGCACTGAAACTGTGCTTGTTAGAATCACAAATGATCTACGTCTAGCTTCGGACCAAGGCTGTATCTCAGTACTAGTTTTACTTGATCTTAGTACTGCGTTCAATACTATAGATCACACAATACTATTAGATCGGTGTTCAAGGACAAGCATTAAGGTGGTTCAGGTCATACTTATCCAACCGCTACCATTTCGTCTACTTAAATGGAGAAAAATCGATCATTACTTCGGCAAACTATGGAGTGCCACAGGGATCTGTGTTAGGCCCTTTATTATTCTCCATATATGCTGCCAGTAAGGAAACATGGAATTAGTTTCCATTGTTATGCTGATGACACTCAAATATATATTTCATCACGGCCAGATGAATACGCTAAATTATCCAAATTGACAGATTGTGTTAAAGATATAAAAGATTGGATGACGTGTAACTTTCTTTTATTAAAGCACGACTTTAACATATTAGGATGCCCTGTTACTTTATCCGCTGCAGTAAAAAAACTGGGTGTTACATTAGACTGCAACCTGTCTTTTGAAAAGCATATTTCATATGTTACAAAAACAGCATTTTCCACCTTAGAAACATCACTAAGCTACGTAATATGCCATCTGTCTCTGATGCAGAAAAGTTAGTTCATGCATTGATGACCTCGAGGAATAAAAAAGGAATAAAAGCTCTGGAATAGCCTTCCTGATATTGTTGCTCAGACTCGCTCTCCCAGTTTAAAGCTAGACTGAAGACACATTTATTTAGCCAGGCATTCATATAAATTTCTTCTCTTACAGTTACTGTAAATTTGGGCTCTAGTTCATAAACGCCAGAGGAGAACTGGCCCCCGACTGAGCCTGGATTCTTAAAAGGTTGGGTTTTTTTTCTCCATTGGGTCATCTGATGGAGTTTTAGGACACCATCGGGTCACTTGATGGAGTTTTTCGGTTCCTTGCCACTGTTGCCTTTAGCTTGCTCAGTTGGGGATATTCAAATTAAATGACCCATCATTGATCAGCTCTACCAAACTTGATTGTCTTTTTTTCCCATTAATAAACAAACACTGTTAAGTTGTCTTGATTGATATTGTGAAGCAGCTTTGATACAACCTAAATTGTGAAAAGCACTATATATATATATATATTGACTTGACTTCTTTCAAGATAAGACTTTCAACAGGTCACTCACAGTTTGTTTCACACAAAATAAGACAAGACATGACACACAACAAACAGACACAGGACTGCAAACACAAGGGGATTAAATAGGGAGAAACTAATGAGGGGAACAGGTGACACAGACTAGGTAATAATGACAAGACGAGGATAACAAGGGGCGGGGTTAACAAGACAACACGAGCACATGGCCCAAACAACAGGCCATGCGCTTGTACACAAAACATGGGTCTGCCATGATCCTGCCACAAGATCAGGAAAAATCAATGATCAGGCAACTTGACTTTTGATCTTCATCTTTATTTGATTTATGAATAAATTAAGCAAGGGACACATTGATCAAGCAAATTGATTTTACCATTAAACATTTTGAACATTAATATTAAACATATAATGTTATATATGGTGACATGAGCCATTAACCAGGTCTTAAATTATATTTGTAACATGTATACATTTTTATATAAATTAATTAAATACAAATTTAAATAATGGGACAATCGATTCTAAATCTCCTGGCCACAGAAATAAAATGCCAGCATATTTTTTTTTAAATGACCAAGAAACAAACTAAAATCAAACAAAGCACATAAAAAAAGCATAAAATACATAAATACACAAATTCAAAAAAAAAAAAAATGCAGACCAATATTTTAGAGTCTTCTGCTTTTCTGGATCATACAGCACAGGAGCAGCAGTTCTCATGTCCTTGGACATCCGTTTATCATTCTGTACTTTCCTGTTAATCTGTGTGATGGCCAGCCATAGCAGGATATATCCTAACACCCGCAGAGAGTTGACCAGTCCCAGAAACAGGAACCTGATGAGGGTCACATTACATTTTAGCATGCATCAGTTGGGGTTGATACCCCTGCCAGATTTGCTCACCTAAAAGTCTCAGTGTCATACATTCTGCAAGCACCTCTTCCACCACATTTTTTGTGACCCCATTTCAGACAGGTAGAGTCAATAAGAGCCCCAAAGTAAATGGGAGCTTTTATACCACCTTTAAAAGAGTGAAATTGCATTAAAAACAATCCTGTGCCAGACCTCAATGTGATCGACATCTGTAATTTAATTAAAATTCTTGTGGCACTTCTTCTAAATAAACCCAAACAATACAAATGTGAACTTACCCAAAACTCTTAAAACTAATAGTAGCACGCCCACCGAGAGAGACTTTAGCTCAGGATCCACAATCCTGCAAGGACAAATTCAACATTTAATACACATTTCATCCATATAAATATGGTATATATATCATGTGTTGGGCTCCCCTACTTCTGTTTCTCCTAACTTTCCAGGGAGTCCTTTTTTTCCAAATGGGTCTGTTCTCCTGGTGACAGTAATGGAGGGTGGTAATGGCTTAGAAGACTCAACTCACATCTGCTGATACTTCCCCTGAAGCATACTTACCCTGATCCACTGAAGCATCTGAGATCCCTGTGGCACAACCCACACTTCGGGTTCCCTGTGGTGGGTTTCTAATCTTCTAATCTGTTGGCTCTTCTGTGGTCTTCCACTCAACCGGCTTTCCTGCGGCCTCATAGTCTGCCTCCCTATCCTGGGTCTTTTGCTCCTCTGGCTCCCCTATTCTGCTGGATCCCCTAAGGCCTCCTGCTCCTCCTAAACCATCTTGTTCAATTGTTCTGCCACAATTTTTCCAGCCATGGTGGTCTAATTCTCTGTGGTAGACCACTGTTTTCCAGCTTGAGACCCTACCGACCCTCTGACCATTGCCATATTCACATACCATGGTACTGTATTTGTCATGATACCTCAAGGTAATTCAAAGAGGAGGTACTACCATGGTGCATATCAAAAACAAACAAAAGTAATACTGCTCTTCTTTTTGGTACTTTCTTGTTAGTGAGTTCTAAGGTATAACAATTTAAACTCACCTCTATCAACCAAGCCAATGTCCACGTAAATACTAGCACACAGAGATCTAAGCGAGAAACCGAAAATTGGCCCGATGATTCCAAGTGTGTGCAGGCAACCTAGGAAAAAAAAAACTGGACAAACTGGACTGAGGGACAAGGGAACTTCAGTTTGAAAAAAAGGCACAATAATTTCTCACCAAAGTAAAAAGCAGAGTTTTCTGGGTGTGCATAATCATCTATGAAAGACATTCCCAAAGGACCGAGGTTGGCTTCCCCATTCCACGAATAATGTTTCCCAACAGCACAATCACCCATGTGGGCGAGCTTTCCTCTTCCCCTTTTTGGCATCCTATACAACCCATATAGAGTGCTCTGTTGGGTATTTTACTGCTTTTTACAATTAAAATATCCCACATGCTTTTCCACATATAACCTTGCATTACCGGCCACAAGCTGTTGAACAGTATTCTGTGAAATTATCAGCATCATTAGTGTGGGCGGCAGCTGTATCGTACGTGTACCTGTCAGAAACAAACAGACACATAAATAATAAATACACATGCATTTAAAATACAGATCTTCAAGAATACTGATCATTATGAGGTGGAAATATTTTAGTAGGAATATACTAATTATGTGATGGCCATCAATTAATTTATTTAATATTGCGTTAAATAACTGATAGATACAATGACTTGAAAGCACATCTTTTATAATCAACAAATGAAAATATCAGAAAAGGAACATTTTACTTAATGCTTGTACTAAATACACTTTTTTGAGTCATTGAATTTAAACTTTTCTAAGGATTCTAAAATTTCTAAAATTCTAAGGATTTATAAAAGTTTTTTTCTGTTCTTCATCGCACACACCCTTGACCCATGAACGTTACTCACCAGTCCATCATGAAGTGAGGTAAAGCCATTATCAATGTCCCTATACCCATGACCCTGTGAAACTTGGCGCCAAAGTAGCTTACCACAGTGATAACCAACAGATTCTTTGTTGTTTCATAGCATACCATCAATCAACTGTCCAGGATTCACATTACAGCCTCTGTGGTGTTATAAGTACTCTGTTATAAGAGGCTGCTATAAGTACTCATCTAACGGGTGAACCTCAGCCCTCATTTCTCAGTGCAGCTCGACACATCTCAACTCACCCATTTCAAAACTGCCATCAATGATACCAGCAGTAGAACTTGGGATCTCAAACCGTCTCTCAATCTGAGTGATGGTGCTTTTATGAGTGTTCCCCTACTATCCTAGGGAAAAAAAGATCGCCCAGATGTAGATCTACATTTTGCTTCGTTTCGGTCGGACTTTTGAAGGCGTGTACTAATCACTCGGACATTAATCGCGCAGACATACACGCGGATACACGCGGATAGCTCAAATTGCGTAGAGATATCTCGCTACTTGACACGAAAGTTGCGTGTATGTTTACGCAAAAGTCATGATGTCATGTTGGTATTTTATAATATATAGACAATAGAACATTCATAGTGAAAAGTTAAACAGTATTTGATGAATAATATATTTTAAAAGAGCATATGATTGTTCTTGCATTGTTTGCACATAGTAATAAAATACATGGTGATTGTTTGAAGAAATCAGACCAATCATAAAGTCTATCACAATCATGTTTTTATTTTATCTGTCAGATAGCCTACGTCTCGTCAATTTATACCTGACTACCTCTTTTTCTCTGACAGAAAATATCTGTAGCCTTCTGGGAGTCAAGTGAGTGGTACAGCTCCCATATTTATATCACATTTAGAAAGAAGTCCTGTAACTAAGTTACCAAATAAACAGAAACAGACGCGACTGAAGAAGTGTGTCCTCTTTTTTACATTTAGCTGACACTTTTATCCAAAGCGACTTACAATTGCTATATATGTCAGAGGTCGCACGCCTCTGGAGCAACTAGGGGTTAAGTGTCTTGCTCAGGGACACATTGGTGTCTCACAGTGGATTCGAACCCGAGTCGCTCACACCAAAGGCATGTGTCTTATCCACTGCGCCCGCTATATGAAATATACCCGCTATATTCTTTTATGAAACCTAACGGTAATTTCTGTGTGACTAATGTGACGAATAAATAAGGCATAAATACTAATTACAATAGTTCATGATCGGAGGATTTTGGTCATTTGAGTATTTTTTTTGGCCAGAGACTATAGTCTATAGACTATAGTCAGTAGTAGGGGCTGTCCCGTATGTTTTCAACACGCCCATAGAGGGTGGGATCTCATTCACAGAATGTACACATAGTACAGCCATCTTTTTTTTTGGAAGCTAAGCTAGCAGCGTCTTGTTCTGTGGAGAAAGCTGAATAGTAGGGGTTACCATCCTCTTTTTCCCAGACATGTCCGGCCGGCGGTGCTTTCTGCAGTCGCCATTCATTGTTTATATACACACCTTTTGTTTCAGTCTAACTGAATTCATTCCGATTGATGAATCTGAATGTAGTAGTTTTACATGAACGCTAAACAAGTGATCGGTTGATGTGTGTTTTAACATTGGTAAGAAAATTCCCATCCTCCGTGAGAGATACGAGACCAGTGCGTCTCACAGATGTCGCTCGGTAATCACGCCACCGGCCTCGCACCGTTCTCCCGCGGCCCTCACTCGTCCCGCTCGCCACTGTAAACTTAATGAATGGCGACTGTAGAACGCAAAAGCCGAATCCTGGACATTTTGGGCGATCTCGAAACACATTTTCAGGCAGACTCATCACGGAGACTCACTAGTAGCCTAGACTTGTTGTTTAACTACTGCGCTCTGTCACCAGTAGGCGTGGCCTCCTAGGGCAGCGAAGCAAGTGCATTCTGGGAGGAGTTGTCTTTCATCCATATAAGCCAAAAATACATTTTCTGGCTTTTCTCAATCTAGAAAGCTCCAAATTCAAAAACAATTTCACATTTCTTCTACATAAATGACCCATTTTAAATACACATTCATCTTTCCAGAGGTGAAGTATCCCTTTGAAGGGCAGCTATCATGACATCCCCAGTTTTGTGAGCAAATGAATGAATTAAAAGCAGGTATTATTTCAGCAATTATATCTGCTGCCACATTTACTTACAACTGTACCATTCCAAGAATCTTTTTTTAAATATTATGTGAAATAATCTACAGAGACACATATTAAAGAATGGAAATTTATTCTTGTTTTCAAATAGAGAAACAAACTTTGGATCACGAAAAGTGTTATGGCGAGTAACATTGTTTTCCAGATGGTTCTGGTCACTGTATTAGTAGTTCTCGACCCATTACCTTCTCAGCAATGCCTCCTGAATTCCCTGAAAGAGTTAAATAGCGGTGTTGCGGTGCTCATCGCTAGCCTTCAGTATTGGTTGCTTCTGTTTTTTCTGTGGTATCAGTTTTTGATCCATCATGGTGGTGCTTCTCTGGGGCCTGAAGTTCAATTTCATGTTGTTTGCTGGCTGTTTGCTGTAATGCTTTGACCTCTTCTTTACTAAACTGCTTCTGTAGCAGCACGATGACAGCAATGATGAAGAAGTAGGAGCATCCCCTTAAACATGTGGTCAGGCTCAAGAAGATTACTCTGAAAATAGGACAACAACGTTTTTGCACTTAGTTTAGTAAATATCCAACATGTCTAAACGGGCATTTAAAGATGTTACAAGCACGCTTTTTCTTTATTTGATACTAATAAAGACAATGGCATATAATTACGTACACAAATACACACCTGTACATATCTGAGTCGTATATACGACAGGCTCCTCGCCCCCCGCACTTCTTCATTCCCCATTTTAAACACGTTGAGTCAATGAGAGCTCCAAAATATACCGGAGCAGGAATACCACCTCCAGAAAAATATTACACATTAATGCAGTTTGCACAGAACATACTGTAATATGCATAAAATGTCAAATACAGTACAATATTAACTAGCTTATAAGTGTGTTTACATATATGTATGCTTTCTCGCCTTAAAGTAACACTGAATAGCAATGAACTGAATATTAATATTGTACCTAAAGTCCGCATCACCAGAGTTTGAATACCCAATGCCAGTGACTTCAGCTCAGGTTTAATGCATCTAAAAACACATTGTATACAGTAAATACATAACATACAGGGATGGAATTTGAATGCATGAATTGTTAAAATAACACTTAACACTTTAGTTTGGGGAACACATTCACATTAACTACAACTTTTGCCTCAATAAAATCCTAATTCACTATGAGTATCTGACCTTAAATTTTAAAGGTCGAAATATCTTATATAAACGTATTATATTTTTTTCCACACACACACACACACACACACTAAATATTAAATACAATCTATCGGTTTCACAGACAAATTTCAGATTTGCACAGCAGTTCAAAGCACTAGAACTACACCAAAACACTTTATTCATGTCTCAAATCAACTCATAGGACTCCCATAAGACTGGCAAAGATTTTCATCCACCAAAACAAAGATTGTCACTCACAAAACAACAGCCTAAAAAAAAAAGGTAAAACCATTATGCAATGTTTTCTTTTGTAAAGTTTCTTTACAAAGCAAGAATGACACACTATTGTTTATAATTCACTGCAGTGTGTTACATGGTCTATGTTTACATTGTGGAATTGCAAAATTACAAAGTTTTCCCTTTTGTATAGTACCAGGTTATGAACATCTAAAGCTACTTCTAATTGTTTTGATAGTATTTCAGTTTTTTTAGTCAGAATATATTTCAATATAGTATTACTGTATGAATGTAGCTGTTATGATTTGAAAAGAGTGTGTAAAAGTGCAAATTCTTCTGTAGGTTCGTAGAGTTTTGTGTGAGAAAAGGATTCATCTATTGAAAGATGAAGAGTTTAGCCTGCATAAACTGCTGCTGTGCTCACTGTGAAGAGATTTAAAAAAGAGACCCAAATGTGTCCTAGCGATTTAAAAAAAAAAAAAAAGGCCAAACACTTGCCTTACCAGAGATCACTAATTAAATCCTATCCTGCTGGTAACTGACCGTATTGTGATCATGTATCCAGGAGTAGTGCCCAGAGAGCTAATGAAGGAGCTGAGGACAGTTACAGCCATGTAAGAGGTGAAACTCCGGGTACATACTGGCCCACGGGGACACTGGCCCAGAGATACAGATCTGCTGCCCTCTACTGGTGAGGGGGTTAAGACACAGCTGCAGTTCTGGAAAACCTGTGACGCACAAATTACAGTGTGTAAACGAAGGCTTGCATTACTCCTTGGGTACCTTGGATTTAAAAAAAAGAGTTTATTAAAGGGGTGGTTGATTACTGATTACTTATTGATTTCACTTTAAGTTAGTGTAATGTTGCTGTTTGAGCATGATAAATTCAACTAACCATTCAGAAATGTTGTGTACACTTCTTCTTGAGTCTCTCCATCTTTGTCTGACTCCGGGTTGAATGTAATAATCTAAAAGTTTTTGACATTTTCAGTGTGAGCTGTCGTAGCTCCGCCCTCTGTGTCATGAGCAGCAGCAAATTTGCAATTAAAGGGACACAGACACAAAAAGGGTGTGTTTTGCTGACATCAAATACTTTACATCTTGTGAAAAGGGTATTACACCACCCCTTTAAGAAAAAAAGTTTTCAATAGATCCAATTATACTAGAAATACCGTGTTTTTGCCTTGTCCAGTGGAGGCGGTGCATCCTGCCAAACAGGGCGACACGTATGTAATGCCACTGTCAGAGCACACGGGATCCCATTCAGACGTAGAGCAGGAACAGTTCTGGTTACACTGAGACACGAGGGAGCGCTCATCATAAGATGTATCAGGAGTCCTTGGGAGGAATTCTGAGATTGGTGATTGTTTCCGGTTTTGAAACACAGTATATATTCTGGCTGAGAGCCAATGTTCACCTATAACAGTGGTTCTCAATTGTGTTTTCAACCCATTGGCTGCTTTCGAAATCACTAAAAACAGTATGTGACAAAATAAGTGTGTCCGAATTGTCTAAACTCATTAAAGAAAAAGTACCGGCGAGATTCTGAAGTGCACATACTGTACGATGGACACTTTACTATCCCATGAGGCCACGGTAGATGATTATGAATGGCAGTGAAGCGACACAACTGATGAGGTTATGAGAACATGATGAATGTAGAATGTCCATTTTACATTCATACTACACAGATTCATACTAACATACTCTTTTAGTGGTCGTAAAGTAATTGCTTTAAAATAAGTAACGACTCGCGATTTTGTAAAGTGATTTTGTTTCATCTATTGTAAAAGATTTGAACGTCAGGAAGTGAATTCGATTTGAGAGTGCATTCCTCCACACATTTTGAGAACCACTGACTTAGAGGTATAGAAACATATTACCCATTGTAGGAGACAGTGAGCCCCGCCACAGGCAAATTGTCACACTTTGTGCCGAAATGGAGGAGGAGGAGAAGGAAGGCAGAGAAGGAGGTGATGAAGGAGAGCTGAGCCCCTGCCACAACGCTCAACTTGTATCTTTTCATTAACAAACCACCCAAAAATATTCCCACGGCAACCACAGGCAGGATCAGGACACCTGCGGGACATGACAGGTCTTTAGTTTCAATTAATGTCAAGCCTGACAAACTTCTCTGTGTGGGTTGGTTGGGTTCAGATGAATTTGCTCCAAAACACTGTAACTGAATTTGACAAAAGATATGAGAAGTCAAAAAAATTAAAGTTTTACTTCAAATTACATGTTAAATCATGTTGTAATAATCTTTTTGTCATGCTTTAAGGAAGTAAACTATGTTGATGTGTAGACAAACATACTAAAGCACATGTAAAGTACTTGAGTTTTACTGTGTTATTCAATAGTACTTTATTTTAGTAATATTAAATTTATTCAAAAGTAATTTATTATTATCACTGACAAACCAGTGAAGAGCTTGGGAAAGGTGTTCGACTGTAGCCTGAAAGACACAGCAGCCATCCGTGCAACCAACCTTGAACTGGAAGGCTGGCTAGCCGGAGTGGACAAGTCAGGCCTACCTGGCAAGTTCAAGGCTTGGATTTACCAACATGGCATCCTGCCACGGATTCTCTGGCCCCTCCTGATTTCTGAGGTCTCAATCTCCACCATCGAGGCCTTTGAGAGGAGAGTCAGCAGGTTTCTACGGAAGTGCCTGGGCCTACCTCGAAGCCTGAGCATCATCGCCTTGTATGGCCAGAACAACAAGCTGAAGCACCCTTTTAGAAGCCTGAATGAGGAGTTCAAGGTCGGCCATGCAAGGGAGGTCCTGCAATACAGAGAGTCACAGGACCCGAAGGTCTCCCATGCTGGGATTGAGGTGAGGACAGGGCGGAAGTGGACGGCAGCAGAGGCGGTGAATGTGGCTGAGTCACGGCTACGGTAAGCCACAGGGAATTGGTGGGAGCAGTGACTCATGGAAGAGCTGGCCTGGGTAGCAGCACAACATCCCGTTACACCAAGGCAAAGGAGAAGGACATGAGATCACTGGTGCAGCAGGAGGTGCGGGTAGCAGTAGAGGAGGAGCAGGCCAGCAGGATGGTTGGAATGGCAGCAGTGAGTCTGGACAAGATGGGAGCATGCAGCGCTGTGGAAAGAGGAACACCATTGCATACAGTTCCTGATCCAGGCTGTCTACGATGTACTACCGAGCCCATCCAACCTGTTCAGCTGGGGATTGGCTGGAGTCACCAGCCTGCAACCTCTGCCTGAAGAGAGGGACCCTGGAGCACATCCTCAGCAGCGGTTCGACGGCACTGGGTGAGGGACACTACCGGTGGTGCCACAAACCAAGTCCTGAAGACTATAGGGAATACCATCAGTTGTGGAATTGGCCACTGCAAGTGCCTCCGACCAGTTAAGAACACCATTGCTTTCGACCGGGCTGGGGAGAAGCCACCAGTAGCTGCCAGGGCCACCTCACCTGGCCTGCTAGCAACAGCACAAGACTGGCCAGCGCAGTCTCATCCCAAGACGTCATACAACTGACGCTTTTGACCCTTGAGTTTTAGGGTACCCTTAAACGTCGGTTAGATGATGCTACCTAATCCTAACTCTACCCTAGACCTAAACCTACCCCGTCACCTAACTGACGTTAAAGGTAAAGCGTCAGTTGGATGACGCCCCAAGATCGTCATCTAACCGACGTTTAAGGTTACCCTAAAACGGTGGATGTTGACGTATCGTCAAAAGCGTCAGTTGTATGACGTCTTGGGATGAGACTGTGTTTGACTGGGAGTTGAAAGTTGACCTGGAGAGGCAACCGAAATTCCCAGAAATTTTTGTAGCCCGCCACTACAATGCTGTGGCCTGACATGCTACTCAACTCAGAGTCCTCCAGGCAGATCGTTCTCCTGGAACTCACCATACCCTGGGAGGACTGCATCGAGGAGGCAAATGAGAGGGCAAAATATGCTGAGCTTGTGGAGGAGTGCTGGAACAATGGGTGGCGAGCGCAATGTGAGTAACACAGTCTCATCCCAAGACGTCATATAACTGACCTCTTGGGACGTCTTTTGACCATACGTCAACATCCGCCGTTTTAGGGTACCCTTAAAAGTCAGTTAAATGACGATCCTGGGACATCATACAACTGACGCAGGTAAACTTTAACGTCAGTTAGGTGACGGGGTAGGTTTAGGGGAAGGTTTAGGTCTGGGGTAGGGTTAGGATCCGATAACGTCATCTAACCGATGTTTAAGGGTACCCTAAAACGGCGGATGTTGACGTATGGTCAAAAGACGTCCCAAGACGTCAGTTATATGACGTCTTGGGATGAGACTGCGCTGATGTGAGCCCATTGAGGTGGGATGCAGAGGGTTTTCTGGCCAGTCTCTCTGCAGTGCCTACAACATCCTGAGCATCATAGGAGCCAGTAAGCGAAGAGCTATTAAAGAGGTCACTGAGTCAGCAGAAGTTGCCGCAAGGTGGCTGTGGATAAGGAGAGGAGAACCATGGGTGGGGTAGAGCTACCTGGACACAAGTTGGGGCCTGATCAACCCCAGCTGGGTCGCCTGAAACATACATCAAAGTGGTGAAAATAAAAAATAATTCAGCCTAAAAAGGCCATTTGGAATTCAAAATGGTTGGGTTTGTTCATAACCCCAATTAGACACCAGACAC
The DNA here is from genome assembly GCF_016745375.1 of Pimephales promelas. The sequence continues at coordinate 16,392,734 of NW_024121144.1, forward strand.
TGAACAAAACGATCAACGGCCTGGGGTGCATTTCCCGAAAGCATCGTTAACCAACTATGGTCGCAAGTTCCGTCGTTATCAGCATAGTTCAACGAGTCGGTGTTTCCCGAAACCATCGTTCCAACGAACATTCGCAAAGTTGTGTGGTTTGAACGACAGCTCTCGACCTGTGGTTAGAGGCATCGTTTCTATATTGCATGACATTTGGATGTTATAAATCCTTATCTTGAGTAAAATGAGCAAGCTGACATTCAGTACAACCGGTGCCTTTTATTTAGAATACATACAAATGTAATTTACGCCTTTTAGTTTTTCAAAAGATTTGAAGTACCGTGTTGGAAGAGTGCGCATGTGCGAACCTGCTATACTATGTAAGAATGAGCCAAATATTGAGTCTGGTAATAAAGCAAAATAACTATAGTACAACTAGAAATAGTCCTCAGATGACATGTCTGTAATTTATATTAACAAATCTAGCGTTAATTGGATCTCAAACAATTTCACTAAAATTAGTTATTACTCCACTACGTGCGAAACCAACGTGGTTGAACGATACTTTGCGACAGTGGGTTTCGGGAAACAGTCGCAACTAGCTAGTTGATTTCTCCAACGATGCATCGTACTATGGTAGTGAAGCAGCGAGTTACATTGTTGTACGGGAAACGCACCCCAGGACATTTTAAATGAAAAGACTTCTTACCAATAAGGAAGTTTGCTCTGGACGCAGACTGGCCAAATTGTTGCTCCATGTATTTGGCTTTGAAGGTGAGCAGTCCGATGAAAGAGTTGAACTTCAAAACAGTCCCACACAGCAACAGGAAGTACGCGGGAGTGCACAGTAGTCTTTTCAGGGAAGGCAAGAACCCTTAACACCCCCAAACAGGACAGAGAGTGAGATTTGCATAGATGTTAGCTTAACTTCAGTTAATCATCTTTAAGACCTGTTTAAAAGGTGCCCGTCTTACAAATTAGAGTGACTCTTGGTGAAGTACTGCTATTTGTAACATGAATTTGTTCGTTTTAAAGAGAGAAGGGAAAAGGAATAGATAAACAAATAGTTCAAACAAAACTGCATTTAGGAAAATGGTGAAATGAAGTTGCCTTTTGCAATGTCGGACAGTTTCAATGAGTTTGTGGTTGGGAGGACAGGTTGTTCTTTGTTTCCCTGGTTTTCCTTCCCTTCCTCTCCTTGTTTGGTTAAAGACCTGGGCAGGAACCAAAAGGGAACACCAGCAAGTAGTAGGATGGCAGATGACACGAAGAAGCCTAGCCACCAAGCGCCGACCCAGCGCGCATCCTGTGGAGTAATGGTCACACTGTCTGCAGGAAAATGAGGGAGAATATATATATATATATATATATATATATATATGTGTGTGTGTGTGTGTGTGTGTGTGTGTTTCAAACACAAATTAAACTTCATGAATACACACAAGACACTAGTGTCACTGGTGACAGTAATTAAACTAGATGCTTACCAACACTGACAAATCCAATATCCACATACAGTCTGGCACACATGGAGCCCAGTATGAATCCAAACATGGGACCCAGCAGCATAATGGTCTGAAGACATGCTAAACATCAAAACAGAGATTTTTACTAAACATTTAAATATCATGCTGAGTTTGCTCTTCCCTTGTGAAAAAGAATACTTTAGTAAATGTAATGTTTTCGGACACTTAATTGCAATTAAATAAAAATATTATATTAAAAAAAAATATAATAAATGCAGTTAGCTGAACTATACATGTAATTTCATAATTTGATTTTTAAATATGGTTACATTATGGAAAAGTGTACTTCTTTACAGCACAACAAAATATTAAAACAAAATTTAAATTTACTTTAAAGTAAATCTTTTAAATTTGACATTTTTTTTCATTTAAGTGTGTTCATAAAAGTGTATTCTTCATGCACACTTATGGAATGTTATGGAAGGTTTAACATCTACTCTCGTGTAATGGAAATCATTACACTTCTATGCTGCTAACACAATAGAGTTTCTGACTTCTAGTAAAAATTATAATGAATAAAATCTCCAAATTTTACTTACAAATGTAAAATGCTGAGTTTTCCGCTTTTGCAAAGTCATCAATATAAGATATGCCGAGCGGTGTGACCGGAGTCTCTCCGATTCCTCTGAGCGCATTACCCAATAACACATAGATCCACATACTAGATCCAGGGTCCTTCACGCAGTCTAAAATTAAAATGATAGAAATCAGAAATCAAGTACTTAGAACATTTCAGAGGAATTGTATATGTTGACTTTTTTTGTGGTGAAAATAAAAATGTGGTGAGATGTTTAACAATTGTTCAAATCCTGAAACCCAAGACGGGTTATTGTTTCTTTGAATGCTTGATTCTGATTGGTTGATAAATATTCTAAGGTGTGCATTTAGTAGTTCCAGGCAGGTATGACTGTATTACAGTTCTGTATCACTTCTCCAAGTTATTTCAAAGGTCCTTAAAGCCTACAAAAGCAAATTAACTGTTAGCGAATATCTCAATGTCGCTCACGCTGCTGGAAGTAGCGTTTAGATGAATATGGAAATATGTACTGTGCCCTTTCCTCTCAATAATGAAATAAGTGTCTAATCATAGATATGTTTGCACAATCATCTGGTACTCCTGTCATGTCACTTGATTCTCACTTCAAACTCCTGAAACGAACTCCACTAATTTCATTTTATGTTCAAAATGACGTAGTTCACTTAAAGTATATCAGGGTCTATATCATGCTATGGGGTAAATGTAAAGCAGTTACCTGTTCCAGTGGTATTAGAAGGCTTGATGTGTGCATTTGAATAGTTGTTTGGAACCGTGGGATACTGACAAGGAGATATACTGACAGTCTTGTTTAAAGAGCCTTGCATCACAGAGTCATACTTGTACCTGTAGGAGTATAACCGGCAGGGAGAAAGAAAGAAACATGAGAAACTTTATAAGGAATGGTAAACTAAGCAAACTGTGTTTAGAATTAATATGCATGTGAATGAATTTACCGCCCCATGAAAAAGTGTGGCAGTCCAGTGAGAGCTGAGCCAATGGCCATGAGGAAACAGCCCATTCCTATGAGCCGTGGCCTATGCAGTCTCGCTCCAAAATGACTAACCGCTGCCAGAAAGAGCAGGTTACCTGTAGAAGAGCATCCAGAGACCAACCACTTAATCCAGAAAATGAAAATACACAAAGCAAGTAAGTGTAACGGAGGCGAGTAAACCTCACTCCCCTGATCTCAATAGGTGCTCTAGCGACAGACGCTAGAGGCTGCAGTCTTAAGCCTCCTTTTTAGAGCGCCTGACTCTCATAACGGAGACCCAGGTTCGAGGCTTGCTCGGAGCGAGTCGAGTTGCCCCGGGTGGAGGGGTTACATTGGTGCCGTGACCCGGATGAGAGTGAGGTTTAGGGGGGTGAGTGTAACGGAGGCCGGCTAGTAGTTGCTGTGCAAGTAAACCTCACTCCCCTGATCTCAATAGGCACTCTAGCGACACACGTTAGATGCTGCAGTCTTTAGCCTCCTTGTTGGAGCGCTTGACTCTCATGCCAGAGACCCGGGTTTGAGGCCCGCTCGGAGCGGGTCGAGTAGGACCCGGGTGGAGGGATTACATAAGCACACTTATTTTAGCATGATTTGGACAATCCACGGTCCACTCGCTGATCATTGTATTTTGCAACCCAGGCTCATTGAAAAAAGTGCCGGTGACAACATTACTGCAAATATGGCACATTTTTTGATAATTTTATAGCAAAATACCCAGAGCATGGCGCTTAAATCATGTTCAGTTCAGATTTTTTTTTTATTGTGGGATCCTTATACAAACCCATTTCGAAACTTCCATCAACGAGACCCACGGCAGAGCTGGAAAGGTCAAATCTCCTCTCAATCTGAGTAATAGCGCTTTTCATGTAGGTTCCACACAGGGTTTTGGAGAAGTAGGCGAAGGAGAGGGCCACAATGAAAATCTTGAAGAAAAGTTAGATTTATCAGGCTTGTGATAAATACTGTTGACAAGACTCAAGATTCAAATGACCACAGAGTTCTTTTTTTACACCCACACCTTTAGACTCGAGCAGCAGGGGTCTCTTGGGGCCTCTTTTTCTGGAATGTGAAGGTCTTGTTGGCTGGTCGGTTTTCCATTGTCCTCTGCAGTAGGGTCAGACATTTTGCTGTAATCATATTATCAGACAATTTTATTTTAGTATTTTTCGGTCAAGCTTCACCGCATTAGATTGCATTCTGACCTTTCTGCATTTCAGTTAATTTATGAATTAAGTTTAAATGTGTTCTTATCTTAACGTTCCCTTAATTCTCTGAGTTTAACAGTTGTTTTATAAATCCTTATCCCTTTAATAATATTCACATGGTAAATCCACAAGGTACATACAACCGCACATTGACATTCTCCTTGACGTACATTCACGTTTATAGACGAGACCGGACAAAGGTGAACTGAACACACAGTAGTCCATGTCATATATGCGCAAAACTTTTGAGATATTTTCCAAATGTAGATAAATAACTATTGAAAAATGACAGCATTTCTATTAACCAATGTTATGCAACTAAAATGTAATTTTTCGTTTCAGGTTCATTGAAAGCCATTCAGTTGAGTTGAAAGTCATTCCAAAAAATCATGACAACGGATGTTGGTAGGTTTATGTATATCCCAGCCAACTCACTAGCCATTATTGGCAAGGAAAGTCGCTTATAATTGGGAGCGGCACAGCACATCCCAGATAGCAAACTGACATTGAATCAACGTGGAAATATGACATCGAAACAACGTTGATCTGACATTGTTTTGCTCATCGAATTAACGTTGAACCAACGTCAGACGCGTCATTCTTTCAAAACTAAATCAACTTGAAATCAACGCGTTGTTTCAACGTTATGAAAGCAAACCAATTTTCGATTTTCATTTAGCTTTGAAGAATGCCGCGTCTGACGTTGGTTCAACGTTAATTCGATGAGCAAAATCAACGTTGTTTCAATGTCATGAGAGACGTCGTTTCCACGGTGATTCAATGTCAGTTTGCTGTCTGAGATATGAGGTGTTTCTTCCTCCTATCTGCTTTAGGTCTTGATAATTTGTTGTTTAGATTCCAGTATTCCCATGATACTTGTCTTTTATGAGTTTAATAAAGAACACTGTCTCGTCTTTTGTCAAAACATACCGCGTCATCTTTAGCGAATGAACAACTTTTTTCCCGTACGCCAGGGATCTGTAAATGGGGGGAAAAACTGGTTCCATTGCAGTTTGGTGCAATATATGGGATTTTTTTTGTGAAATTGTTTCCATTGGGCTTATTTTCATTTCACAATTTCAATTTGCACAATTTGAAGGGTAATGTAAACACAGCTAGAGATTAAATACACAGACAAACAAGGTGATTACAGGTGACGGCTGAATCTGATAAAGAATCAAATAGTAACTATGGTGACATCTAGTGATGGGAAATGGTGCAAACAGACCAAACAGTGTGATTTTGTGACATTACGCCCCCTCCCGGAAAGGCGTGACCTTGAGCAGATGAATGGAGGAGGTTTTGGTGGAGGACGGGAATCTGGGTGAGGGATAGAATGAAAGAAGGTCCAGCGTGGTGCGAGCGCAGTATCATCCCAAGACGTCATACAACTGACGCTTTTGACCATACGTCAACATCCGCCATTTTAGGGTACCCTTAAACGTCGGTTAGACGTCGGTTATCTTATCCTAACCCTACCCCAGACCTAAGTCTAACTGACGTTAAAGGTAAAGCGTCAATTGGATGACGCCCCAGGATCGTCATCTAACCGACGTTTAAGGGTACCCTAAAACGGCGGATGTTGACGTATGGTAAAAAGCGTCAGTTGTATGACGTCTTGGGATGAGACTGTGTTAAATCAAGGGGATGGCCTTGAGCATGAATGGCGCTCCAGGCTACAGTCAGGACGGCGTCCCACAGTTTCTTTACTGGAGGGAGGAGCCATGGTGGTGAAGGTCTTGAGCCATGGTGGAGCGCAGTCTTATCCCAAGACGTCATATAACTGACGTCTTGGGACCTCTTTTGACCATACGTCAACATCCGCCGTTTTAGGGTACCCTTAAACGTCGGTTAGAGGACGTTATCGGATCCTAACCCTACCCCAGACATAAACCTAGACTTTGGCAAGAAGTCGTACAAAGAAAAATTAACAAAGGCAGTTGTCCGGGAAGCGTGACTGATGTGCTAGGTCGAGGAATTTTGTCACATGTGCCTCGAGGGAGTGATTTCCCTGCTCAAGGCACAATAACAGGAACACGAAAACACAGACTCAAAACAAAACAAAAACACACCGCAATCTCTTTATTAACACGTTTGGGTCCGGTCTTCTTTCACGGCTCTTCGGCATACAAAGGCCTGACGACGAAGATGAAAGTTTCAAAAGGTATTTATTAATATCCACAGGGTAAATCCACAAGATTACAAGAAGGTACACGCAACCGCATGTCGATGTTCTGCTGACGCACATTTACGTGTGTAGACGAGACTGGACAAATGTGAACTGAAGACACATGGATTAAGTACACAGGTGACACAGCTGATTGTGATAATGAATCAAATAACTATGTTGACATCTAGTGACGGGAAACGGTGCAAACTGAGTCCATATGGTGATATTGTGACAGACATGTTTTTGGCAGTCTTGAGAGATATTTATAAATGGACACTGTTAGTAGTAGAGATGCACTAATTGTATGTGCCAATGCAGATTACTGTGCAAATATTAAACAACATCTGCTTATACTGATAGTTTCAGCTTTATAAATCACTGAGAATTAATCACACAACATCAAAAAAGATAAAAAGAATTAAAAATTATATATATATAAGTACATTTAGAGTACTTACCATTTAAATTTAATTAGAAAATGTAATAAACAAATCTCCGATCTCACAGGAATTCGTACGAATTTTACGAGGTGGCTAATTCGTAACAATTCGTACGACCTCACTCGTACGAATTAGTACGATTTTGCTAAATCGTACATATTTTAAGAATTAACCAACTCGTATGAATTCGTACGAATGACCTACCCCTGACCCCGCCCCTAAACATAACCGTCACGTGGGTTTAGACAAATCGTACAAATTCGTACGAGTGAGGTCGTATGAATTAGTACGAATTAGCCACTTTTGAATCACTCGTACGAATTCATACGAATTGGTCGTGAGATAGCATAGACAAATTTTATTCACCATGAGTTTGTTACTTTACTATTGATGCATTTTTTTCTGCCCTCTATTGGGGATAATTGGGCCTGCTCTTTAAAATAATTGGCCACTGCCTAATTTTTGGCCTATACTATATGATTGGACAATACATTAGTGCATTTCTAGCTAATACAGTGAGCAATTAAAGGTTTATTTTAAGAAGAGTTAAGATTCCGAGAAATGACTTACTAGCCTACACCTAATTTCCAAAATTATTTGCATTTTAATTTGAACATTTAATAAGATTCAAATAAATAGTTAGAAATTTTTCATAAATGTACATAAAAAGAAATTCCTCTATAACAAGAAGCATCTAATCAAATCCAAGTTTAACGGCCAGTGTCTCAAATTTCAAAACAGTTAAAACTTCATCCAAATTTAAAAGGAGTTTAAAAAAAAAAAATAATAACTCACCTTTATTTAAACTTTCAGAAAGACTGAAATATTCCAATTTTTGCAGCAGGCAATGGCTTCAGTTCTATTGCCCCATCTTCAGAATAGTTGAAGGGGAAGACAAATACAAACATTTTAAATACAAAACCACTACTACTACTTAAACTACTAAAAATAATAAGAATAAATATATAATAATAAAAAAAGAAACAAAGAAAAGCAAACCTCGTGAAACAGAGAAAGCCTTTTACTGTGTTTTTATGACTTACTCAGATAATCCTCTCAGAATTAGTTCGGTTTAAAACTCCCCTCCCAGTCAGAAACCCTTTCAACCAGCCATTCATCCAATGCCGAGAAAATTAAAGTTAGGGGGTTCTGAGAAAACAAAAGGGACCAAGAGAAACAAATCATGTGCCAAAGTGTGCTGTACCTGACATGGTCACAGGGAATATCCTCCCTCTTGGAGAGAAGACGTGATTCTGGGTCTCTGCATAAGCCTGTGGTTTATTCTCAAAGCTCATCCACACAAAAGCTCAGCACATTTCTATTCCAACAACGTGCCAGCTCAAGAGACACCAACAGCCCAACACATGCTGCTGAAAGAGTGTGGTTTTGCTCCAAGACAAACTCAGAACCTGATCCTTTAAAGCCTACATTCTCATAACATACATATCGTATTTATATTGTAAGTAATTTTATTTAAATAGGGGACACCAGTGATCGATTCATTTTAGTCTTTAACTGCTTTAGATTTTTATCTAGATCAATTCAGGATTTGACATAAATTAAGATCATTTTTTCTTTCATTAAAAAGTTTTTAAGAATGGTTTAAACCAGCAGTTTGGCTAAACCCCATTGAGTGTGGTCAGGCCGTGGCTCTTCTGCAGTTGAGCTGGACTTGAGCCAGGGAAATGTGCTATTATGTTGCCTACTCCCCATTTCTGAAGTCGGGATTACGAGCTCGTCACATTCAGGAACAGGAACCATGGAGGACACCAGATTAATTCTTGCCTAATTGGGAAAATCTTATTTAAAATCAGCCAAAATTATATTTTGTGTCCCATTTATTGAGAACCATAAACATTCATCAAGGTAGTCAGCTTGCTGACAATTCTGGAATTTCACTCAAATGGCTCTTGTTTTTAAATGGCTAATGATGTATAATACGAACAATACACTTCAAACAATATTGTAAAATATGCACGACATTAACGTCAAGACAAGATGATGTAGCGGTTGTGGAAACACTAAGTAGGCCTATACCAGTCACAACAGCAATCGTTCTTCCTTCCGCCATGTTTAAAGTTTGTGACCTGCCCATCTCGGGAACTTAAAGCCCAATTTATACTTCTGCGTCAAACTCACGGCGTAGCTACGTCATAGGCTGTGTGTAGCCCGCCATCGGCATACCCTGCCTCAGCCGAAGCCTCTACGCTATAGCTATACGCTATACGTTGGTTTTCAAATACTTCTGCGTCGTTGTCCGCGTTGACGCGCAATTACACATGAAGAGGGAGCATGTGAAACCAGAGGGAGGGTTTCTAGCAGACTTGCGTCTGCATAGAATTTACGTTTTTCATTGAGGATGTTAGATTTTTGGAGAGGTACACGTCAGGGTACGCCGAAGATACTACTTGGGTATCAAAATTAGCCCCAAACTTCCCAGTGGTAAATACAACTTGAGAGAGGGTTCAACTAGTAAACTCGTATGTAATTCTAATAGTATGTTTAGTACATAAAAGCACCCACAAAAACAAATTTCAGACAAAAAACTTTTCAGAATTCACAGTGTATAGCAGGGGTGTCGGTCTTGGGAACTTGTACGAATTTTACGAGGTGGCTAATTCGTAACAATTCGTAAGACCTCACTTTTAAAGACATATTTTACGAATTAACCAATTCGTATGAATTCGTACGAATGACCTACCCCTGACCCCGCCCCTAAACATAACCGTCACGTGGGTTTAGACAAATCGTACAAATTCGTACGAGTGAGGTCGTATGAATTAGTACGAATTAGCCACTTTTGAATCACTCGTACGAATTTGTACGAATTGGTCGTGAGATAGGGTAGGTCTTGGAGGGCCACTGTCCTGCAGAGTTTTAGCATGCCTAATGACCTTCATCAGATAATCAGGACCTTGATGAGGTTTTTTGTAATGTTTTTAGTTTTAGTTAACTATGATAACCATGAGCAGCATGTGCCTGCAGACGACCCAGTCATTCAAGCGGCTTTGCTCTCATAACTGAGGATTAGGATTTCACAATGGATGCATTCCTGAACATAAATCACAGAAATGGGAATGTTTTTGTTTGTGTGATCATTTTATAAGCTTTATAACCATGTTTGTGTCTCCAAACATCACATTTTTTTTCCTATTTTGGAATTATTATTTATTAGTTGGGGGATTTGTGGAAGGATTATTTCTTAAAAAAACAAAAAAAAGATTTCAGAGCAAACATACGAATGTTACATTTATTTGCCATTGATCATTCATTAATTCCAGAAGATATGGTATTGGAATTGAAAAGTAAATTTCGTGCCAGTTTGGTGCTATTGATATGCTATTGTGTCCCCTATTGTGCTATTGTAACAGGGTTGAGAGCAGGGACACAGACAACTTATTTTATTCTATATGTAACGGACTTACAAAGTAAGAATTTTTAAATTCATTAGAAATGTTGAAGAAAGGATCCAGTTTTCCATGTACATACTGTCCATTATTTACAGCTGCATACATACAATTTTATTCCATCCAGAATTTTTACAAAAAAAAGTGCAATATATATATATATATATACTGTATATATATATATATATATATATATATATATATATGAAGAGCTCAGATGCAAAAGCCTCTAAGTGCCATTTGAAATTTTCTTCTAGAATGGTCATTTTTATCAAGCTTGTATATTTAAGTTCAGTAATTTCACTTAAATGGCAATGAATATTACCTATTAATTGTCATTTAGGTGAAATTACTGAACTTAAATATACAAGCTTGATAAAAATGACCATTCTAGAAGAAAATTTCAAATGGCATTTAGAGGCTTTTGCATCTGAACTCTTCACATATATATGAATGACAAAATATATGATTATGTAACCTAAATATATATCATACATCTCCTAAGAAACAGGAAACAGTGAGCTCACAATGACCTGGCAATAACAGTGATTCTATGTAACAATATTCTGGTCTGAGGAAACACATTATCCATACATACAGTAGGCATGTTTTCTTTTAATATAATATATTACTTTCTAGCTCATCGTTTTTGGATTGGATACTGCATGAATGTTGATAATATCTGAAAATGAAAGTGAAGTTGAACCTAATGTAAAAAGTCTGTAGATGAGTTCACAAACAGCATTTAATACTCTTTTCAATAAATGTACAAGTGGCAGTTGTAAGTAACACTCTATTACTTTGGTGCTACACACAATTGACTTTGCAGTTGGATTGGAACTTGACACATAGTAGTCTCTTCAGATAGTAGTCTCCTGGTCTGGATTTTCATTGCATTTTACAATAGCTGAAGGGGCATTCATATTGCCATTGGAAACCCCGCTGTCATCCTGTTCTGGAGCTTTTAACTGATCCTTTAGTGCAAGCTTTTTTTCACGACGAGACAGTCTATTGTACATGATCCCCCACAACAGGTAGGATATGGCATAAAGGCCATAAATAAGCCCCAAGAAAGCATTTCTGTAGGACAAAAAAAAGAGACCAGAATCTGTAGTTAGAAAATACATTTTGTAAACTACTGGTCAAGTTTGGAATAATTATGTTTCAATTTTTTAAATGTGTTTGAAATCTGATGCACACCAAGGCTGCATTTATTTGATTAAAAATATAACTGTAGCCAAAACATTTTGTTTGCAAAGTTTGCTTTTTCAGTGGTGATGATTCACATTGCTTCTATATTATTGTGCAGAGTAATCAAATGGCCAAAAACATTAACTTGGCCCCGGCACAAAATAACAAACTAACATTATTTCACTAATCATATCATCACAACATGGGAAAGTGTGAAAAAAAAATACTAGTCAGGTAAAACCTCTCTGTCATTTGAATGGTTCTAACCAGGCTCCACTGTCTCACTGTCTCCCAATAGTCACTCTCACCTGAATACTGATCACCTAGACCTGTCCCTCATAACCATGCCAATCCAACACATTCTCAACCTTTAGCGTCATATGTGACTCTTTATGACAAAACGGTGAAATACTACGCACATGGCACCCGTTATCGTTAATATAACACGCGCTGTGATGGGTAGGTTTAGGAAGGATTTATGACGCCTTGGGTGCCATGTGCGTAGTATTTCGCCGTTTTGTCATATAGCGTCACCTATTTGACACTAAAGGATGAGAACGGGCTGGCCAATCAGGACCTATATAAGAGCACACACCTCACAGTCACACTTTAACCTTGTCCACACGACACGACAACACTGTAACCAGCGTTTCAGAAAATCCTCATCCTGGCAGGGGTTTTCAAAAATGTTTGGTTTCAGTGTCCTGATACTGCGTTTTCATGTGGACGAACGATGAACGACCAAACCGTGTAAAAAAACCCAATGACCAAACCGCGTAAAAAAGTCACGGTTGCAAAAATACCCGTGTCCATGTGGACATGGCCTTAGTCTGGTCTCCAACGTGGACTCCTTGCCTGTTAGACTCACCTAACAATATTCCAAGTGATCACCTTATATCTTATAAGACTCCTAATATCTACTTGAGATACTCCCACTTCAATAGCAGCCAATAGCTCTTGCTTTGCATCAAAATAGCCTCACATGCAAGGAAATTGCAGCAAAGGATACCCATTTACCCAATCATCAAGTACTTCAAGGAGAGGTTCAACTGCAGTAAAGAAGGCATCAGGACATCCCAGAATTTACAGCAAGTGGCAGGATTGTCTCTGTCTAAAGTCTCAACTACGGAATTGTGTCACCACCAGTGTAGAGCTTGCTCAATATCTTGATCAAGACTTTGGGACAATGTCCTTGTGTCAAGAATGGCTGCAAAGGAGCCGTCCAAGGATTGGACTGCAGAAAACTGGGGCAAATTTATTTTCTCAGATGAACCTTCCTTCTGACTGTTTGGGACTTCTGGAAAATGGATTGTCTGGAGAAGAAAAGTATAAAAAAAGAACACTGTCCAAGGGAGTGAGCTTATGAAGGAAAAGGGACAGCTGATGGAGACGGAGATGATGGAGGTTAAGACTCAGGCGGTGCAGAAGAGCCACTGAGACTAAGTGTCAATGAACGTTCAGGAGACTGAGGTAGAGCCACAACAACAAGCATCCAAGGTGGACCAAGGGTACGGGAGGATAGTGGCAGAGCCGGAGGGAAGGTGGAGACCAATGAAGCCAAATGGGTGGAGGGATGAAGAGCAGCTGATGACCCAGAAGTCCATGGCGAAGGCAGAGGGATGTCTGACCAAGGCAGAGCTGGAGGGACGATGGAGCCTTGAAAGCGATTGTCCTAGGTGAGGTAGAGGGAGCGAGGAGTCAAGGTGGAGCTGAATGGTCGCTGAGGCGAGGTGGAGTGATGGGCTCGGCAGCTTGAGGTTGAGCCATGGGATCCTCTAGCCAAGGCGGAGCTGGTGACCGGAAGATCCGAGGAGCATCCACGCAGCATAGTGGGGAGCAAAGAAGGAGCCGAGGAGCTGAAGAGAGCCACCAGAGGTGGGGCAGATAGACTGGCTGGCTTTGGAAGACGAGGTGGGAGAGGGAGGCTTTCGGAAACATAGGAAACTTGGACCTGGGCGGAGACATGGAGCTGGGTAAGGGCAGTGGGTACAGGGGATTCAGGGAAGTATCTTCTTCCAAATCCTCATAATAAAACTGTAGAGGCCAAACTCAGAATGCCCTCAGTGGTGGGAGTGTGAGCGGGATTTTCCTCCATGTCCTCGTACACTACGATCAGCCATGGACAATTTGGCCAGCTCGCATACCTGGTCAGATTTATTGTCGAGCTCGGGCTCAGGCCCCGTCCACACTACTGCGTTTTCTTTTGCTACTTTTGCACCTCCCGTCCAGGCTAAAATGGAAAAAACGAAGTCCTAAAACGGAGAAGTTTAGAAACGCTGCAGCTTCGTTTTGCATTGCAATCTTCAGAGGGCCTTTTAGTGAAGACGGGACAAACCGGAGGACTTTAGAAACGATGAAACAGAGGCTCACGCTCAGCTCTATGACTCGGTATCATCAGTCATGACGTGTCCTTCCCTTACCCCTTTTCCACTGGAAAAAGAACTGGTTCGGAACTGGTGCTGGTTCAAAGTTGGTTCGGAGTTGGTTCAACTTGCGAACCCGTTCAGAACCTGTTTGTTTTTCCACTGACTAGAGCGCCCAGGGAACGACGTCGTTACGTCACTGTGCACGTCGCTAGAAACGCTTGCAAGTACATTGCTTTGGGATTATCTCTAACTCGTGTACCAAGAAAACTTTAAAAACAATTGAAATATGTAAGTCTTTTAATCTTTTCGTTTGTTATGTAATCTTTTCTGATAAGCTGTCTTATGTCTTTTTTCTTTCCATTTATTTGTTCTATATCGTGACTGTTTTCTTCTTTGCTTATGTTTCAAATAAAAAAAATAAATAAATAAAAACGTTTGCGTGTTTCTGCAGTTTCTCCTGGCTTTGCGATGGTCAGAAAATATGTTTAGAACACATCTAAACTCGCCCCAGCCCCTGACGTAAACGTGACGTGCTAAAAGAACGGTTCTAGTCCAGCAAAGAGTTGGTGCCGCTATGGAACCAGTTTTCCCAGCCGCGAACCGGTTCTTTGGCTGTCGAAACACAAAGAACTGGTTCGCGCGTAGGCACCAGCTCCGAACCGGCTCTCAAAATGCTTTGGTGGAAAAGGTGCTCCTGATTCGTCAGCTACCATTTACACCGGCACGGGCATGCCCAGTGTTGGTGAATAGCCACGTGATCAGTGTTTTCAGACGTTTTAATGTGGACGGAGATCATTTCTAATACGCAGATAAAACGCTGGTGTGGATGGAGATTGTATTCGTTTTAATTCTCCGTTTTTAAACGAAAATGCAGTAGTGTGGACAGGGCCTCAGTCACTCTCATTGGCCTTATCGTGGCAGGCTCAGGCTCTCTGTCTGTGGTGGGCTTTAGAATATTGTCGTACATTAACACAGTCTCATCCCAAAAAGTCATATAACTGACGTTTTGGGACGTATTTTGACCATACGTCAATATCCGCCTTTTTAGGGCCCCCTTAAACGTCGGTAGATGGCGATCCTGGGCCGTCATACAACTGACGCTTTACCTTTAACGTCAGTTAGGTGACGGGTTAGGTTTAGGTATGGGGTAGAGTTAGGATCCCATAACCTCATCTACTGACGTTTAAGGGGGCCCTAAAAAGGCGAATATTGACGTATGGTCAAAAGACGTCCCAAAACGTCAGTTATATGATGTCTTGGGATGAGACCGGGTTGCGTACATAGTGGCTGGCTGGGCTCTGGGTCTCATGTGGGGCTGGTGACGTCCTCCTTAGATGGGCAGATGGTGAAAGTAGACCCACAGCACCCACTCCACAATCCCCAGAGGACCATCACCGGGCAGGTGTGCCTTGGTGGATTTGGATCATCTTGTAAGATAGTCCATAATCATGATAACTATTTTGTATATAGCCTATTAATATATTAACGATGTAGAGACACCAATTAACTATGAATTAACTGTAAAATAATAGTTTGAAAATTATTTTTTTTTACCACATTTCTGATCAAATGTAGCCTTGGTGAGCTTATTCATAATTATTCAAAGCTTTATATAGAGAGATCACTATCACATTAACATTTTATGACTGCAAACAGTCTATGGTGGTAATGAAAACACACCTTTGGTGTTATGCCACTTAAAAAGTTGTGACTATAAATTCCATCTGGTAACACACTTGTTATTGTAAACAGACTTCAGATAACATTTGCCATTTACCTTACTTCAAACGCCAATACATAAGATAAAGCTATTAATTAATTGTACTGTAATTGCCTACTAGCTGCAAACAAATGGTTCACATTCATGGCGAGTTGCCATGTTTTCAGAAGGATCATAGGTCTTTTTCAAAAGGATAAGAAGTTGCACTGTTCCACTATTCCTGCTGTGCTGCAAATATTTCATGCTTGTCATGAAAGCTTTTCGTCAAATGAAATTTAAGGTCATTTGTTTGTTAATGTTATAATGCGTTCAACTTTTCCAGTACTATTTGGAAAAATGACTATGATGACGGGTAGGCTAATTTCCCCAAAAGTGCAAAAACAGGGACTCGAAAATATTTTGGGTGAAGTTATCTTTTTATCTGACCAATGATACAAGGAGTGTTTTGAAAGCATTTAACAAGAATTATGATATTTACAAGTTTGTTTCAAGGTGATAGTGATGCATAAATTTCACATTCACCTTTAAGGAAGACTTTATCTGTTCAACTTCTTAAAACCAGTACTAAAGTTTCCAGTACTAACCTGAAGGCGCCTGTTTCGTAGATACGACACGCTCCTTTCCCTCCACACTGTTTTGTGCCCCATTTCAGACA
This sequence comes from Pimephales promelas, assembly GCF_016745375.1. Next base: position 16,408,934 of record NW_024121144.1, read on the forward strand.
AGTCCGGTCAATCAAGGCTCCGAAATAAATTGGAGGGGGAATGCCACCTAGAAAAGTTTCACTGATCAGCTGAAGATAGTTCTGCTATTTTACAATCTTGCGTTATTAAGAAGTGAAAAAATAAAAATAAAAAAATACTCTTACCCAGTGTTCGAACAACCAAAGTATGCATACCAAGAGCAAAAGACTTCAGTTCTGGTTTTATGGATCTAAGAAAAGATCAATCATGACAGCGTTTATTATCATTAAAAAAAATCTGTATTGTCCATATGCATGTATGTATGAAAAGAAGGAACGTCTAACAGGGTGGAATAGCCTAAGATAAAATCTTAGACTTGAGAAAAGTTCAGTTTTGCTATGATGCACGTTATTTATTTTTAAGGAAATGTTGGTAGTACTTAAAGCTGGTTAGTCTACCTGTCATTTCTTTTCACAACGTCATGCATTATAATAACTAAAATTGGGTTAAACTCTTACAGGAAGATACTTATGAAACAATTAGAACAATCAAATTAAAGGATTGGGTTTTGTAACAGTAATGTTTATGACCCAAACAGAGTGGAAATATGGCATGGTATAAAGTACTTGACTGTAGTCAAGTACTTTAAAGTACTTCAAGTAAAGTACTTCAAGTCTGTTTCCTAAGGCGAATTATTTTTGTCTTTGTGCCCTTCGAGGAGGATGAAAAGGCACCATGAAGGACCTGATTCATTGTACAGTTTCCCTCAAACACATTCAAGTCTCTCAAATGAGTGTGCTGTTGTAATGTTGGGAACATTTGTTACCTGAGCAGAATAATGTAACTTGGTGTGGCCCCACAAGCTGAGAGAAAGGCACCAATGACTGATATCCCCATGTAGAACTTAAACATGTAGTCACAATCACTCTTTCTAGGACACTGGCCCAGCACTGCTGACATATTCACATAGGGGAAAGACGCCTCTCCAATACAGGTGCAGTTGTGGAATACCTTTGAAAAGAATGAGATTATGTTAGCTAAAGAAATACCAGCCAATGCAGTGGGGTCCAAACATCTTGGATTTTTATTTTTAATGTTTTCATTATTAGCAATAAACACCCTTTTAGGATGTTGAAAACGTCTGTAATGAAGAAATTTAGTTTAAACAAATCTTTAACACCAATTCTGGGACACTAAGCAAATGTAAGTAAATCATGTTCACTCGCTTGTACGAAAGGTCAGCTTCCTCCCCTGAGGCTCAAAACTTGCTCTTTGGAACATTCTTATATCATGCTGGCATAACATGGATCATTAGGTTTACATAAACTAGTCCAAGAGCAAGTTTAACTGCCAAATGGGGGCTTACTTAACCCTTTGGTATTGTTCAGTTGGGAGTCACACTTGTGTTGTTCGTGGTCAAATTTGACTTACCACTTAACTTTGTTACCACCTAAATTAGTTGAGTTTCATTGTACTTAGTAATATTTATGCAATAATTCTGATCATATTTTTTCTCCATTGGAAAAAAAGGAAAAACAATGAATATTTTGTAATATTTTGAATATTATCCTATTTTTGCAGGCATATTATTTTCATGTAGTGGGAGTAAAATAAAAAGAAATACATATGTAATGATTTTGAAATCTTGATTTGTCAATTTCTTCGAACTTTGAAGTGTCAATTCATTTTACTAACCAGAGAAAGGCATTTTGTTACAAATAACATCAAAATTCAATAGAAATAACAAAAATTAAAAAGTTTTTTTTTTTTTTTTATCAGAGCCTGATTTTAACCTCTAACTTAAGTCTTCTGGTTGAATTTTGCCATATTGTTTCAACTACAGTTTCTATTTTTCACTCTTGATATTTTAGGGTGTCACCCCTACATTGCTGCATAATTTTTTCTGCATTGTTGCTGATTTGTAGATATTTTCGTATTGTGATATTTTCGTAATTTTGCCTGTAATTTTTGACCGCGAACAACAAGCGTGTGATTTATTATTATTTATTTTTTTAAGTGTTTTTTGAATTCAAGTCCTCAATCTTTATAAAAAAAAATGTTGCCACATAGCGACTGCCACAAAAGGTACAGAGGTTTGTACCATTGTACCAGATGTAGCATTTTTTTTTTTAAATTTTTTATTCAAAACGTTTTTGTTTGTTTTTTTGGTCTAAAATGACCTTACAACAACAGAGGGTTGCTACTACAACATTACAAATTTGCTCAATAAAATCAGTTTCACAAGAGGTCTTAAACTTATGGACCCCGTGGTCTAAAACGAAATGTAAATTTAGGAGTTCACAATATTTCGCAACTAGGTTTTAGTTAACTATAATGATCCTTGTGGTCTATGATTCAGTCAAATCCGCATGGCTAAAATCTGTTTCACAAAGAAATGTATCACATGACAGCAGTTTCACGTCATTTCTAATAGATTGTTTACTCAAATGTGTCATTCTACAGATGGTGTATTCTATCACAAGAACACCCCAGACAGGAACATAGTGTCGGACCAGATCCGGGTACATGTTGATTCAACGTGTGCCAGATGTGGGCCGGATCTGGGCCGACACTATGTTTCTGTCTGAGACACACACAAATAAAATTGGTATAAAAGTATAGAGGTCTGCGGCCAAAACAGATTCAGCAACAGGCATGTAGTTATCTGGAAAAGTGGGAATAGCTTACCATCTCCTTGCCAACCCCAGTGGAGGTTTGGCATCCAGCGAGGCAGGGGGAGACATAGGTCACACCATTGCTGGCGCATATCGGATCCCAGTGCTTGAGGGAGCAGGAGCAACCAATGTTACACTGAGAGAGGAGTGTGTCCATCTGGTAGGACACATTTGGAACCCTGTCAGAAGTAAACAGAATAAGAAAACCACTTAAAATTCAATATAGTTGTACTCATGGACTTAGAGTAATTTTCTTGGATTAGAAAAAAAAAAGAATTATTGTTCAAATACAGCAAAGGCCATTTAAATGCCTTAAAAAATGCATTTTTTGTTTACGCATAACAAATCTGGGCCTCTGAGACCTAAATAAGACATGAGGGTTAAAATATGCCATTCATCAATTCCATTGACCACTCAAAGCCGCCACAGAAAAAGTTGATCGCCAACACAATGAACAGTAGGACTATTTCTGGAGTGTTTACCCTTGATATGACACTGTAAGTCCAGCCACTTGTGAGTTGTCACACTGCAGGAAATACTGTACGACCAGCGTAAAGAAAGCAATAATAGAGGAACCAATGCAGATCCTGGCAGCTCCGAGAACATTCAGTTTGAACTTCTTCATTATAAACCCTCCAGTGATGATTCCAAAGGCCACAGCTGGTAGATTCATAATGCCTGAAAAGATGATTTAAGACTGTAATACATGCATTTCAATTAGAGTACTCAAAATTATAACACAGTTCCTTTTTGAAAGGGGACTCACGCTGCATCCTCTAGGGGTCGCTATGGGGTCGCATGGCCAGAGTCTGAAGTATGAGTCTAAACACGACAAGGAATATGACATTGGCAGGCGGCAGCATATGGCATAACCACTGGTATAAAAGGGCATCTGTGCAATACATCATCCTCTTCTTGTCTTCAGGATCAGGTCTGTTAGAATGTGTGACCATGCTAAAGCTCTTTAGGAAGTGCGTACATCTGTGTCAGCGTTTCTGAAACTTGATGACATACAATATATGCATTGTTTGCATGGGTGACTAGCATGCACGCTCAGTGCTCAAGAGGGCTGTTTGCTTGCATTGTGAGCCCTGCTCAATGAAGAAACCTGGGCTTTACTTAGTAGCATTAGTTACTGCATTCAGGTTCACTACATGCAGAGCTCTGCCCTCTTAAGAACAGTCAGGTAGTTAGGATTTCTGTGAGCCTCTTTGACTGTTTCTTTATGGGAGTAGACTTTTGCTCCTCTCACTTGAGAGTCGTTAGGCTAAAGATCTGCTTCCTAGAGCTCCCCTCAGAAAGTGCCATCAAATAGTTGGCTCTATAGTTATTATAGAGCTCTAGAGCTCCCTCTAGAGCTTAGCCGGGCAGTTTGCTAAGTTAAGCGTAAGCTAATGGCGCTTTTCCATTACCAGTACCACCTCAACTCAACTCGCTTTTCACTCCAGGAGGTGATACAAAAAAAGCAACCGAAAGCAGGTACGGGTACAACTTTTACACAGTGGAAAACCAAACAAAGGTGAGTCGAGTCGAGCCGAGTCGAATCGAGCTGGTACTGTGTAGTGGAAAAGCGCCATAAGTAAGCGCCGTTAGGCCACCTCTCGCTAGAGAGAGTTTCCTTACTGAGGCTTCCGACAGCAACGTCGAATAGCTAGTCCCGCTGTGAACCTCCTTGGTAGCTATCCTTGGTGTATGACATAGTTATGCTTACCCGTAATGCTGAGGCCACTGTCCTCAGAACTCTACAGGGCAGTAGTGCTGATTCGTTAGGCTCTCCCTAAGCTTCCTTGGTCCCCGCCTTTACGCCAAGTGTTATCAGGCCTCTTCTCACCATAGAGTCGCTTTATAGAGGTCTCCGCTTCTCAGAGCTACACCCAGATAGTGATGTCAAGTGGTTAGGCTCTCTGAGCATCCTTGTAGTAGTCGCATGTGTAGGCCGTAGTTATGCCTCCTTTCACTTTGGAGAGTCTTTATGCTGAGGCCTCCGCCCATGAGGCTCGACCAGGCAGTACTACCTTTAAATGGAGCATTGTTAGGCCCCCTATTGCTTTAGAGCAGGGTTCACCAATCTGGGTCCTGGAGGGCCACTGTCCCTGCAGAGTTTAGCTCCAACCCTGATCAAACACGCCTACCTGTGAATTTCTACTGATCCTGAAGACCTTGATCAGCTTGCTCAGGTGTGTGTGATCAGGGTTGGAGCTAAACTCTGCAGGGACAGTGGCCCTCCAGGACCCAGTTTGGTGAACCCTGCTTTAGAGAGTCGCATTATAGAGGTAGTTAGGCTCTCTGTGAGCCTGCTTGTAAGCTGTCATGGGTGTAGGACGTAGTTAGGCCTTCTCTCATTTCGGAGAGTCTTTATGCTGAGGACCCTGCTCCTAGTGCTCGGCTAGCGGTAAGATATTATGCTAAGTTGTTAGGCTCTCTTGGATCCTCCTTGGCTACTGACCTCAGTGAGAGTCTTCATATTGAGGCATCCATTCTCCAAAGGTTCGCGGGCCAGCTAGACTGAGTTTAGCTCTATTGAGCTTTGTCTGTACCGCCTTTGAGTTAGAGTGTTGCCGACCTCCACTTCTGGGTAACATGCACAAGACCCATCTTGGGCCTAGCTTTAACCCTGCCATCATTTATGTGTGGGGCCCATGTGGTTTTGAAATGGGCTGAAAAATGGGTTCTATCTGGGAATGTCTGCGGGTTCCATAATGGTGGCATGTTAATTGCCTAGATGGATTTCATGCAAGATTCCACTCGCTACTAGGTGGGACCCAAGTGGGCAACATGCACAAGACCCAACTCGGCCCCAGCTTGAACGAGATGCCATGCTTTTGGTATTCCTGCAGATGTCTCCTTTAGATGAGAAGTGGATGATGTATTGCACAGGTGTCTTTTTATACCAGTATTGACTTCATAGGCTACTGCCTGCCAATGTCAAGTTCATTGTCAAGCTTAGACTCATTCTTGAGACACCGGACATGCCATATGCATTCCCCATAGCGACCCCTAGGGGAAGCAGCATCTCATTCCCTTTTCACAGGGAACTACGATTACATGCGTACCCTGAGACGTTTTTTATACATATAAAATGGGGATGGATTATTGGATTATTGTAGATGTGTCAACATCAGCAATATTTTGTGATAACATTTTTGTTTTACATATAAATAAGATGGACACAATTGGCCTCACTACTGTATGTGTTTTTATATGGATATGAATATTTAAGAGGCTTAAACAAAGTCAGTTAATGTAAAATAAATGTAAACCCACCTATCAAAAATATGGCCCTTGATGTTGATTGACCATAAGTTTGCTCCATGAACTTTGGTTTGAATGTGATCATTCCTATGAAACCATTGACTTGCACAAAAGCAGTGCCCAGGAGGAGCAGGTAAATCTGGTTGCTGAAGAGTTTCTTCAGTGATGGCAAAAAATCTAAAAACATCAACAAGCTTTACACAAGGGTCATGTATGCTCTAATATATCAAAGATATCCTAGTATTAAACATATTCCAAAATATATATTAATGAAATTCACACCTTTAGCCAGATTTGCCATGGAAACCGGAGCAGGTTTGGTGGGAGAAGTACTGTTTTTGTTGTTTTCAGGAATGAAGCGGTCCTGCTCGCCCTCTAGAACATTCAACTTTTTCTCAGTTTCAGTCTCACCCTGCTTGAGAAGAGACTTGGGGAGGAACCAAAAGGGAATTCCAGCCAGTAGCATCACTACACCAGTTATCAAAAAGCCCAACCACCAGGCGCCAACCCAACGTGAGTCTTTGTGATTGATGGTGATAAGATCTTCAGAAAAAAAACAGACATGGACATTTTGTTCACAAATCATCAGGCGGTTTATAGTTTGAAATCCTAATGAACAGTATGACCAAAGACCCTTTATGTCAGTGGGTAACTACTGTAACTTAGTCAGCCAGTAAGTAATTATATAGAAGACTAGTTAAATTTTACTCATAACACACTGTGAATGTGTCACATATGCATACCATAAAGTCATGTCATTCATTAACAACACATAAGCACACTGACTTCAGGTATTAAAGGGATAGTTCACTTTGAAATACATTTTTGGTATGTTTTAGCTTACCTCAAGGGCATCCAAGATGTAGGTATCTTTGTTTCCGCAGTTTCAATTTTGATATTTTTGATACTGCGGAAACACAGACACCTACATCTTGGATGCCCTTGAGGTACGCTAAAACATACCAAAAATGAATTTCAAAGTGAAATATCCCTTTAATGTGTACAATAATGCATGCAGGGTAAGGATCTGGAATCCTCTTGAGTAAACAGAGAGAACCAACTGACCAAGTGACCTGTCCAATCGATTAGACTAAAGGACAAACATGCATCGACTTTTCACATTATTTGGATGCAACAAGCAACTATGACACAGTAAAACTGAAGATACAAGTGCTAGTTTGTATGTATTAAAGGCCTTTCAGAAAAGTTGCCGGGAGTTTATTTTTTTTCCACATAAAATTGTTATCATGTCAGTTTTTGCAGTGCCATAAATAATTTTCTTGACTTCTATTTTAAGTTTTCCTTAATAAAACATGTAAAATATTAAGGTGTTTAAAGAATATATACTATACTGTAAATTTTTTGCATTAATTCTTTTGCACAAACACATTTTAAGGAAATTTTGATGAAAAGAACATTATTTTTTTTTAATTATATTGTACAATTTTGCTTGCAGATAATAAAATTGTGGATTGGTTTAGTTTGAATGCTTTTATTAAGATAAAACATATACACTGTATAGATTTTTAATATTGGCTATATTGTCTGTGAAAAAAATATTTATTTAAAAAACATTTATTTTGAGTTGTTTATTAACCAAAAATATAATTTAATGTATAAATTATTTATACAATAAGGGAAGAAAATATATAAGACGTACATAACCATGAAAAGTTCTTAAATCCCCAATTTGGCCTTGGCATAGTCATATGTCAGTCTTTTTTGGTGAATGCAAGCACCTGATTGTTTACATTTTGAAAGACCAGTGTTACCTAAGTCCGCCGCGCCGATGTCCACATAGAGCTTGGCACAGAAAGATCCCAACATGAATCCGAACATGGGCCCGATTATTCCTACCGTCTGTATGAGAGCTGAAAAAAAGACCTCAATCAGAACAAAAATGCTGATTCACACTGACATCGTCTTAATCAGAGAAAGAGCAGGAGGGTGATGTCGAGAATCCATTATATTTCGCTCCCTCCTTAAACCCCCCACCACAATCCCCCATCCAAATTTTTGCCTGACATTTTCATAGCAATTCAAACCAAGCACAGTACGCTATTAAAATAAGGAACAGTTGTCTTGAAAAGTTTCAATTGCGTAATTGAGCAAAATCTTATGGGGTTGCTTTGTAATTGGCAGGATGTTAATAGGCTTGAATGTATGACAGTATTGGTAATATAATACTCAAACAATCAATCATACCCAGGTAAAAAGCAATGTTTTCCTGCTTCGAAAAGTCATCCAGGTAAGACAACCCAAGAGGCATGACGGGTGTCTCCCCCACCCCACGAAGCATGTTCCCGAGAAAGACGCAGAGCCACATGGAGGAACTGGTTGCTTTCTCACACTCTGAAAGAACAAAAATACCACAAATGAACAACAACACACAAGACTCAAAGCGTCTCAATGAAAGATCAAAGTCTGAGTATCAATTACATAAAAAACGATCAATTTCAACACATTGGGCCTCTAACGGTTCAGAGTTCAGAAATACAAAGCTAGATAAGCAATCTAGAGTGGTAGGTCAATGTTAGTGGTACATATATATTACAAGCCAAACATGAAAACTGATTTGACAGCTCCAGTTTCCCAACTTATGTCAGGTATCTTCTCAGAATAGAAGAATCAATTCCTTCATGCTAATGTGGATGCCAGTATTAGGTTGAATCTATATATACATTTTTGTTGGACTTTTAAGTGGAATTTAAGTGGAGATGCTTTATCTTATCAACGGACATTATGAAGGAAGGCCCATCACCTGATGTCAGGTTCAAGCTTGAACAACTTACCTGCTTGAACTTCCATTGTGTGAATTTCATTATCTTGCGAAAGAGTCCTATTGGTTAAGCATGGTAGAATATTCTCTGTCCCATTGGAGGCTGACATATGTGTAATTGTTGTCTCGTATTTGTACCTGTGGAATATAAACACACGTTTGACACATTCTAACAGTATTTACTTGAATCCAGAAATGTCAACGCATTCTCATCCCAAGGCGTCATATACGACGCTTTTGCCAAAGCGTACATGGCACACTTTAGCGTCAATATAACACGCACAGAGTATGGGTAGGTTTAGGTCTGGGGTAGGGTTAGGGTTCGACCACTAGGAGGCGCCTTCTGCCCCATATACATCTGTGTCTCATAGATGTGCGTTGGATGTCTACGCTTTGGCAAAAGCGGTGTATATGACGCCTTGGGATGAGAACGGGCTGGAAATGTGTACTTGATACAAATACAATGACCGAAGTGGCTTTAAGAGTAGTTGATCTGCATTTCTAAAAACATTGCATTGCCAAATGTAAAAAAATATTTATTCACGTAAACTTACAGTCCTTGGAATAAATGTGGTGCCGCGGTTATGAAGGATCCTATGGCCATGAGTAAACATCCAGCTCCTATCAGGCGAGGTCTATGTAGCTGAGCGCCAAAGTAACTCACAAAAGCTATTACAAACAGATTACCTGAAAAGAACAACAATTGGTATCCTGTTAAAATCACTACTCATTTTATATTCCCTAAAAGAGAAATATATTGCAAATTTACTTGCAATTACACATTAGACTCAAGCCCCCGATATATTCACGGAAAGTTCTTTTTTGTTCTTCGCTTAGGGGTAAAACGAAGTTTCGAAATATGTGACCAACGATATGCTGTTATCGAACATCTGACGCCGCCGAAACTTCTGAGAACAAAAGTTAGATTAATCGAGCGCAGCGTTTGCGCAAACAGGCCACGTAGGCATAGGCCGCGATCAGCTGTCAAATCGTTCCAACCACTACCATTCTCCTATTAGACCAGGAGGATATATGAAGAGTTCAGATACAAAAGCCTCTAAATGCCATTTGAAATTTTAAGTGAAATTACTGAACTTAAATATACAAGCTTGATAAAAATGATCATTTTAGAAGAAAATTTCAAATGGCATTTAGAGGCTTTTGCATCTGAACTCTTCATATATACATGGCACTACTGCCCGGGAAACATGTTCAACCCTCCCGCCTTCCCACTATAAGTGTGAAGCATACTTGAATGCACCTTTCTTCTTTGTTTCAGATTGCAAAGGCTTCCAAGTCGTCACATACATCATCACCAAGAGACACTTATCCCCATAGCCAAGCTACATTATAGACGTCCAGGATTTCACTGCTACGTCTACATGTTAACACTGTTGTTTAAAGACATTACTAAACTGTCTTAAATCTGTATATCACTCAAGCTGATGGTTCTATGAGGGGTTAATGCTAAATCTCTGTGTGTCATTAATTATAGAGCAAGAACCCCCATAAGGAACCATACCACTAAAGATAAATTGTGTTCAATAAACTCAAGTAACTTTCCAAAGTGGTCTCGTCTGAAATACACGTAAATATGTGCAGCTTGCTTTCCTTTCAATTACAAAAATAAACACAACAGAATTGAGAAAACAGCAACAGAGAAGCATCTCATCATAGCAACAACGTATTTGCACGAGCTCTGCAATTCAGCACTCTAGTAAAGTCACATTACGTTTATTTTATACAATAGATTGCCTAAAATCAAGCATCTTTACCATATTAAAGCTACGCTGTGTGATTTTTAACCTCATCTAGTGGTGAAAAGGTTTATGACCATCCAGTGAATATTAGTTTCTGTTCCTCTCAATTCCGATTTCGTTTTAACTCCTACGGTGGCCAATGTAGTCCAAGATCAACATGGTTTTACATTCCAGTTCGACCTCAGTTCGATTAACATTCCAGTTCGACCTCGTCCATTAGTGTTAACTCAAATGTAAACACGAAAGGCGAAGCTTGAATTAACGGGTATGTCCCTCTTTGGCTAATGTACTTTCAAGATAGGCAACATGGCGGCCGACATTAGAACCCCTTACCCGTATGTATTTTCAATGGCATCTTATACACTCACGATAATACTTGAATACTTGAACGAAGTAAATATACATTAATGAGCACATATATTTTTGAAATAACTAAGTGTATTTAGCTAAGAATAAACTAAAAGAGTTACACAGTCTAGCTTTAAACATGAAAAACAGTTTCTCTTTCATCAGAAGTACAACTTAATTTTTTCACTCGCTGCCGTCTGACCTCGACGGACTGAACCGGAGAAATTAACCGGAGAAGATTTCCTTGTGAAAGAAGGCGGAGCCTATTTTGTAATCGCCACGGACCAATGGCAGTACAAAGGTGTTTACCAGCCCGAAAAAAACTTTTACGAAAAGTTTCCATTGGCAAGCTGTTTCAAACTCCCAAAACGAACTCCAAAAAAAGAGTTTTGGCCTAATTTTGTTTCGAAACAATGTCACATCAGTTCGTTTTTGATTTCGCTGTATGCAAGTATACTGGGACAGTGTGGCCCCTGAAAATACAATGTCCCTAAAAAGCAATTGTAGACTTTGTAGACTGATTTGAATGGAAACATATGTTTTTTATAAAAATGTAAGCATCAAGTTTCACCCCCAACCCCACACCTAAGCCAATGGGGAGTAAGACGACTGTACAAAAACTCTCAAATGAATTCATGCATATCACTCACCAGTTTGTCAAAATAGTTATGAATTTATATGAGAGGGTTTTTTTGTTATATGAAAAATGGTAAATGGACTGCATTTATATAACACTTTTAACAAACCCAATGACCACCAAAGCGTTTTACATTTTGCCTCACATTCACCCATTCACTCTTACACTAACGGCGATGTCAGCCATTCAAGGCGTCATCCAGCTCGGGGATTGAACCACCAACCTTCTGGTTTGTAGACAACCTACATGCACCACTGAGCCACTGCCACCCCATGTGAATGTGTTTTTATAGCATTCTGCTACATTTAGGCCCAAGAAATGTAATTTTGATTCTCACCAATTTCAAAACTTCCGTCAATGAATCCAATCAGCGAGCTGGGAATGTCAAAGCGCCTCTCAATCTGTGTGATGGAGCTCTTCATGTAGCTGCCCTGAAACGCTTTGGCAAAGAACACAAAGCACATGGAAGCCAAAAACATCTGCAAAAGAAAAACACAAGATTTTTTCAGAAAGCAAAAGTAAGTATGATGGTCCACCCCTAACGGTCACCGTGACTTTGCCAAGTAAGACATGGTCTTGACATGGATCAACATATTTTGTCAATCCTGGATGAATATTCCTGTCCCAAAATGTAGTCTTTACCCAATCCTTACCTCTAAATCTAACCCTACCCATAACTTTTCCCTAGGGTAATGATAGGTGAATAACACTAATGTTTAAGTACTTCACCCTGCCTAAACTTGACAAACTGTAAACTTGTCCCTCAAATCTGATTGGTTGATTGGAAAGTTGATCCAGGATCAACAAACATGATGACCCAGGAACTTGTGGTACTTGGTGAAATCACGTGCACCCACCCCTATAACCCTAACCTTTAAACTGGCGAGTAAATCGTATAACAAATTAATGAGATTTTACCAGTTTGCCAAAAAAGATCATAAAAAAAGAATAAATTGTGCGAGACCAGGCTAGTTTGAGCTGTACCATAATTTGATTATAATGCCGCAGTATGTTTTGTAGACAGCTCTTGACAATCACTAACAAATTGTCCATTAAAAATAGATTATAACTCTGATAAGGACCCACAAAAAAGTGCTGTTTTGGAACACGTATTTTGTAGGTCATGTCATATATTTGCATTCAATAACATATTGACATGGTAGTGACACATATTGAGAGATCACAGATATTTAACCCATGTTTTTATGACTAGTCAAACTAGTTTCACATTGTATGTTTATGTTACACAGTTAACCATTAAAAAGTTTAGGCTGTAGTTTGGGTCAGAAGCCAGGCCATTGATTCGTTTAACCAAAAAGAAGTACTCCAATCATCAATCGCCACTAAAACTCTGCCCGAAACATTGACCTTATAGGGACTAATTTCTTCCGAACGATAAGGCCAAAAAATTTCCTATTAGATTATTGCTTGGGAACGGAACTGTTTGAGTAAAGTTTTAATTAGTTTGCAGTATGGGACTCAAAATTAATAATTTACTTACCCTGGTGTCTTTACAATATCATTTCCTTTATTAATTCACAGAACAGGACACAACAAATTCATGTTTACAGATGAACCATTCTGTAAAAAAGGACCTCCCAGAAGCCAAAGATGATGTGAGATGTGTAGATGTGGTTCAAAAAGAGACCGATACAGTGTTAGACGAGCATTAAAAGGAAGAACATATCTTAATTTATAGAATAGACCAACATATTTTCATAATTATTTTGTTAAACACTCCATATGTTGTTTAAAATTTAAGGACTCATCTAAATAAATACCTAAGAATTTGATGTTCACTATGTATTATGTATTTTAATTTGTATCCTTTCAATGTTTGTCCGGCTTCTATTTGAACGAAATATAATAAATTTGTTTTGTTTTTTCGATACATTTATTGATAATTTCTTACATTTAAACCAATTATCTACTTTAACTAATTCCTCATTTACAAACTTTTGTAAAATATCCGGATTTTTATGAGACAAAAAAAGAACTTATAATGTCATTTACATACAAAATAAAAAGAAGTGGACCTAATATGGACCCCTGGGGGACTCGACAAACGATATCTGTGCATTCTGCAGAATAACTATTGTTTATTTGGATAAATTGCTCCCTATCAGTTAGGTAACTCTTGAACCAGCAGAGTGCCTTCCCTCTGACACCATAGTGATGCAATTTCCAGATTAGAATTTCTAAATCAATGTTGTCGAAGGCTTTTGATAACACCTATACCAATCTCACCATTATCTATAGCGTCATTAGTTTTTTCGATGATACGATACGATGATTTCGATTTTTATCCAGATAACTGCTAAGTCTGTTGTACACAACCCTCTCAAGTACCTTGGAAAAAGTTGGTAAAATTGATATAGGTCAATAGTTTTATAAGTTATTTTTTTTTTCACCAGATTTATAAATTGGTAAAATTTCATTTTTGGTACTATACACATACTTTTTCGCACCATCATCTTTGGCTAAATTGATGTTAAAATCACCAAGAATAAAACAATGTTTATTCATGTAATTGATGCTACTTAGTATTTCATCCAGTTTGGTCAAGAAACAATTTAAGTCAGAGTCAGGAGTTCGATAGACTATTCCAACAATTATGCTTTTCATATTTTCATTATGTATTTCAATAAATAATGAATCTGACAGCCCACCCCCACCTGGTCTGTTTGTTCTATTTTTATTATATAGCACATAGCCATCCATATTGAGTGTGTTCAGATAAGACCGCTCATTTATCCAGGTTTCACTACATCCAATAATATTAAACTTATGATCTAGACTAGCTAAAAGAGATAGTAAGTCATTATCATGCTTTATTAGGCTTCTCGTGTTTAGATGTAATAAAGAAAAAGGAAGTTTATCAAACTCTACTAAATTTTCAGGCAAGACACATTTACAAAGTTTTTCAAAGCAATGTTGGTGATTCCTAAAGCTAATTAATTCATCAAACCACATGAAATGTCTATATTAAGAAGTGGTTGAGAACAAAAACTTTATTTTACAGTGTCCTTGTTACACGTTACATGTACAGTAGTTATACATGTATACTGAGTAATATTAATTATGGGTTAGGATTAGGGTATGGTTTTAGTTTTTTTTTTTTTACATGTATGTATAATGTATAGTTATTACTATAGTAACTAACGTGTAACAAGGACACTATAAAATAAAGTGTTACCTTTTTTGGACCTCATTGATTGTCATTGAGTAGGAGGAACAGTCTTTTAAAATGTCTTCTTTGTTTTCCACAGAGTTAAAATAAAACGACAAACAGGTTTGGAATGATAAAAAAAGGTTAGTAAATAGTGATTGCACATTAAAGCCACACTTTCTTGTTGTAAACAAATGATATCATGTGATTTTTAGTCAAGTAGCCTTTAAACTGCTTTATACGAAACGGATTGTTTTAAAAGCAGCTTTACAGTAATAACAGGGGGGAAAAAAGATTCAACGATGCTAATTCAGTGTTGATTCAGTTTCCTTCATCAACTTCGTCAATTGTGAGTTCAATGAGCTCAGGAGAAAACAGTAATGTCATCATGTCAGCTCAGTTCAATCATGCAATAGTGTCAGTGCATTCAATTCAATAATATTGCCTAATATTAAGTGACCCCAACTTCTTTTTTGTTCTATGGAGGATAATGTCTACCGTCAACTGTCTGGTTACTAACATTCTTCAAAATATCTCCTTTGGTGTTCAACGGAAGAAAGAAACTCATAAACGTTTAAAACAAAATGAGGGGTAAGTAAATGATGGCCGAATGTTAATTTTTGGGTGAACTATCCCTTTAACAGACATAAACATGCTCAACTTAAGTTTGAAAACCAGAAAGTGTTCAAATACCTTCTGTCAATATGCAATTTTCACTAAATGCTATTTCTTAGTTTTTTAATGATTTGCACAAAAAATGTGCTAATTCAAAAAAAAAAAAAAAAAAAATTATTACGTCTGTGTGTGACTTAAGTGTTCGAATTTCCATACAATATCTCCAAAGATGACTGAAAGCATGCAGAGAAAGTCAATAGAAAGTAAGTTGTTGATGGGATTAAATCGGCTGTCTTTGATCATAATGGGTGGTTTAATGTAATCAGGTCAATGTAATCAGGAAGTTACAAAGCAGAAGAAAATGAATGAAAATTACCTTTAATTTGGAGCAACATGGCTCTCGTGCCGCCTTCTGGTCCACGCTCATGATGCCCTGGAAGCAAACGATACGAATGAAAGATGACAGAACAGTGCAGAGCGTTTTAACATCGGGACCATTATGTCCAGGATCATGTTATTGTCCTGCAAACAGATTTATTTATTTTTTTCAGGGTCCATTGTTCGGGGTGAGTAAGAAAACATCATCTGAGGGGAAAGACCCCTGAGTGTGGAGCTGAGAGTCGATTCAGAAATTTCACCACATTTCCTGCCAGAGGAAGGGTGTTTGAAAAAAATCAAAGTTTTCAAGAATCATGGACGGCAGGACACACTATGTTGATGTTGGTTTGATGCTGAAGACAATGAAACGTGTTATGAGGCATATAAAAAGAAAAAAAATTCTTGACGCTGCTGGCAAAAAAAAGTCATTTTTTTAAGCTGACTAATTTGTCAAGTGGTTGCAAATCGAAAATATTATAAGGTTTAGAGTCAAAATTCGAATAAATGCTCTGTTTATAGGTTTGTACTGTAGCTACATTCACCAATTTTATCCTCTAAAGTGACATGCAAAGATATGTTCGCCAAAACGATGGGCGTTTTTGCATACCTTTTTAAAATCTACTGATATGTTTTATAACGGTTAAACTATTTATTTATTTATTTATTATCTGAAAATCATATGGCAGATTGCTATTGAGCTAAAATTCACAGATTCACAAAAAGTGGCAAACAGCTCATAATATAATAGAACAAAATGCATAATCATTACAGATAAATCAATGGCACTTTAAAGTTATTTGTAATCTAGATAACACTTTACAACCATAATTTATTAATTGTATTAACATGAAGAAACAATGAGCAGTTACAGCATTTTTTCATCTTCGATAATGTTAGTTAATACATATACAGTCATTCATTGTTTGTTCATGTTAGTTCACCGTGCATTATATCCAGTAACAAATGTAACTTTTGGTTTTAACATACAGTTAAAGTGGATCAAAACCATTTCATCAAAGTTACTCATGAATTTACCCGTTTCTTGTCTTAGGACAACTTTTTTGATCCACTTCAAATGTTGACTAATGTATTAGTAAATGTAGAACCTCAACTACTAAGATTAATAAATGCTGCAGTATTGTTCATTCTAAGTCGTGGAAACTAAAGTAGTTAGTAGCTGTAACCGACATAAATCAGCTCTGCAAACAGGATATTTTTTTATAAACAAGAAATCGATCAACTTTAGTAAGAAATACAGAGATCACATGTACCTGTGCTGTTGCCGGTGTCCCTCGATGGATGGATAGAGGACTCTGACACTTCGCTCACAGGTAAGGCCTTATCACACAATGTTATAACATTTCATCTAATAAGTAACCAAACATTCATGAGTGTTTGCTAATCCTGTCAACAGACCACTTCTCTACAAGTGAGGGTGGGGGGGGCGGGGGGGGCTGGGGTTTCTGGAGTTAGAGCAACACTCATAACACTGTAGACAAACATAGATGGGACGCTTCAGTCAAAAGTCACTGAAACTAGTGTGAGGCTTTCACTCAAATGCCTGTATTGTTAAATGACCCTTCATCCCAATTCAAATAATCTATGTTTGATAAGAATACTGCGGTTCTAGACGTCCATCAAAATATTAACATTTGTCAATAATAATTATCAGTTTTATAAGAAAAAAACAGTATATTGATTGTTATGTTAAAGTTATAACAGTGTTGTTGTTTTTTTCTTCATTAGAACTAGAAATAGACAAAGTAGACAAACCAACAAATGCAAATTTAAATGTAATTTCTGTCATGGCACCTATACCAGTGTTTGCCATGGTAATGGATATGAAAATGTCTATATACAGTATTTGGTCTTGGTAGAATACTTTTATTGCTGCTGTTGTTGTAGATTATTGCCGCTTCTGTTTGTTGTTGCTGCTACTGCTCAAGCACGACATGCAGCTGCTGTACAATATAGTGAACATGAATTACCCATATTAGATACAGGAGGTGGAGCTGGGGAAGGAGGAGAGTTTCTGGAGGATGAGACAATGAGCAGTGAGCTCATTGGCTACTGACACTGCAGGAACCAATCAGTTTTGCCCTATAGAGATGATGTAATTGCAAGCAGATTGAGTTATCAGCCAGCACAGACCATAGTCTATATCTATATCTGTCATGAAACTCTTATCTAGAGTTTCATGACAGACCATTGTATTTTTTATTTTTTTTAACATGGAAATTATCAACGTCAAAATTTTACTTAAAAACGTGAAAAGTTGTAAGGTCTTGCTTTCACTGACGCACACAAGATGCTCTTTAAAACACTGTATCATAATCTTTATATATGTATATATGTTGAGTAACACTTTACGGTAAGGGTACATGAAGCATCATGAATTCATGTATAAGTATATGCATTCATTCATGAATTAATATCTCATGAATCATCAGAAACTAACACAAGTTCAACGTTTTTCATTCATGACTTCATGAATGAACAACACCTTAATTAAAATATTAACTAAGATGAGCACATCATCATGAATTATGATTTATTACGCATGATCATGATGTTTTCTTTGTTCACAGTTATGCCACCATTAATAGCGCATTGTTCATCAGCGTTTCAAAGGACCTAGTCACCACTTTAGTTGAGGGGCCACACACATGATGAAGTCATTGATAGATAATGCTTCGTTAACGATGATTTCTGTATTTCTGTGATTGGTCTATTATGGTGTCTGTCCAATACAGTAGTCATCATTAACTAAGCATTAATCTATTAATGACTTCATCATGCATGTGGCCCCTCAACTAAAGTGGTGACTAGGTCACTGACCTAGACAAAGAACAAAGAAAACATCATGCGTAATAAATCATAATTCATGGCGATGTGCATATCTTAGTTAATGTTTTAATTAAGGTGTTGTTCATTCATGAAGTCATGAATGAAAAACGTTGAACTTGTGATGATTCATGAGAAATAATGCATGAATGAATGCATAATTCATGCATTAATTTATACATGAATTCGTGATAATTCATGTATCCTTACCGTAAAGTGTTACCATATGTTGTTTTACTGTGTTTCAGTTTATGGTTAAATAAAGGGAACTTATTATGTGAAATTCCAGCCCGATCTCATGAAAGTTTATATCTATGGCACGAATGTCATTTCTCGTGGCATTTATACGCCAAAAACAGTTTTTGCGTGTATATGGCACGCGATTTTCGCGTACATATGATACACACTTTTTTTGCGTATAATACGCACGAACTCCCCACCCCCCTCCCCCCTAAACCTAACCCAGGGTTTTTTAGTGCGTACCATATACACGAAAAAAAACATTTTTGGCGTATAAATGCCACGAGAAATGACACTCGTGGTATAGATACGCATCTTAATGAGACTGTGTTGGAAATTCACGTGCGGGACCCGTTTCGATTTTCTTGTTGTTGGAAATACTGGTTAACCTATGTTTTTTTTTTTTTCTTCCTTGATATTTTGTGACTTTTTCTCTTTTATCATCCTGAACATGCATGCAAAGTTTCAAAATGCTCATATGTTTTGATTTATACAAACAAAATTACTATTACGTTCGTGATGTTCGCGGGTCAATTTGACCTACATATTTTAACGCTCTAAGCCTAAGGCAACTATAACAACTCAAAATAATAAAATTTCTTGGTTATATTTTTTGGGGGGGTTTTTTGTTGTTTTTTTACTACCTTATAAAGCTAAAAATTTGCTTTTCCGCACTTATTTCAATACAGAAAATTATTTTATCAGCCACAAATGGTAAAAATTACTTATTATTTTTTTTTCAAGCTACTTGAAATAATATTAAACCTTTTTCTTGATATTTTGTGACTTTTTCTCATGTATCATCATGAACATGCAATGCAAAGTTTCAACATGCTGAGACATATACAAACAAAATTACTTACTTGATGTCCGTGGGGCAATTTGACCCTCATAGGAAGCTGTTCAAAAGCAACTGTAAAGACACAAAATAAAAACATTTATTTTATGTATGTTAGTTAGGGCACTTCGACTCTAAAGTCCAAGTGTATCTAAAAGTGCTCTAACCCTAACCAAACTAAATTTAATTGTAAATGAGCTGTATTTACAATCAATAGTGAAGACAATCCTGGATATGACCAATCTGAAGGGAAGCCGTGTTTGATGAGAAATGGAAACCACTTGATCTTATTGATTTGAATATGTACATTGGATTGTTAATTTTAGCTGGAGTGTACAGATCAAAGCGAGAGACAACTGCCAGTTTGTGGAGTACAGAGTGTGGAAAGCCAATATTTCACTCCACAATGTCTCGGGAAAGATTTCACATAATGTCCCAGGTCATTCGTTTTGATTCCCGTGAAACCAGAACCAGTCGATATAAGAGCGACAAATTAGCGGTAATCAGAGATAAATGGGTAGAAGTGGACGTGATCGGGGAATTTGGCTGTTAAAATTATAACATTTAAAGCCACTTAAATAAATGAAATGACTCGAATGACTCAGAGAGTTAGTAAAATGAAGCTTCCTATTACCTACTTGTGATCGTGAGAGAAGGGGCTCGGGCTCGGAAGCTAAATCAGTCATGACTCGTGAGAGCAGGGCGTGCTGACGCTGCGGGCGGCCACAGCTCAGTAAACCATATAAATAACCTAGTTTGTAAATTGTTCATTCCCGGGAACATGTATCCGTTCTAGGTGGAAAAACAAATAGGTTCTGAACGGGTTCGCAAGTTGAACCAACTCCGAACCAAATTTGAACGAGCACCAGTTTCGAACCAGTTCTTTTTGGGTGGAAAAGGGGTACTTGATCACCAGATGGATCCGGAATCAGACACAGAAAATAAAGGAGTGAACACAGATAATGGGAAAAGAAACGGAAGAGATGTGACGTGTGCACATCCAAGCGCGACAGCAAAACCAGTAACATGTGTGTGAAGTGCAAGAAATTCACACGCAGAAAGCACACACTTGCTTTGCGCTCATCATGTCAGAAGTAACTTCTTGACTTTATGAAATGAGTCTACAAATCAAAAGATGAGCCAACTTGGGAAAAGTAAACATTATTTTCATAAACTTTACAATTAGTACCTGAATATTTTGTTGCTTGTCATAGATTTTTGAGGAATTGTATTGATCCTAATTAGGGTCAATTTGACCCGCTCCATAAAGGTTGTAAATAGAAATGCACTAGGGTACAATGCACTAGGGTTAAATGTGTGTCCACGGTGTGTGTAAACAACCAGCCTATAATGGTAAAGATCCACCCACTCCTTTTTATAATCCCCATAAACGATAAACAGTCTCTTCAAAGTTGCGGTAAGAGTAGGGGGAAGCCCCGCCCATGACTGCTGATGACGATTTGCCAGACTGGCATAGTGAGCTGCAGCAGTCCGCCATTTCTGTTTCCTCACTGTAGCAGTAGAGATACAAAACGTTACATGTTCTTTTATTGGAAGTACCAAGAAACATGAGTCCGAGCCACTTAGGACACCATGGTTGAACTTAATTTATGAATAAAATAAGTGTTATATATTTGCGTTAATCATTTTACACCAGACTCAGGGTCAGTTCAATGCTAGTCTAAGCCTTTGTTGGCTGAACGTCAGATGCATATAGAACAGGTCGTGTGGTCCATATAAGCTGTGAATTCTCTGCATACCAAAGCCTTTCATGGACTCGCTGATTTCTATTAACAATATAAATTATATAAATCCCCTTGTTTGATGTGTCCCATAAATCTTACATGATAAAATATCGGCAATTACCTATTTAACTCGCTGTCATTTATTTATTTGCCAAATAATATTATATTGTTCAAATTTGACAGTAACGGAGGGTTTCGGGTAAGCGGATCCACAGCAGCATTGGCGCCTATGCTCTATTGTTATGTATCGTCTTCATTGTCCCACGTTCTCATTGGTTTACTGGCATATGTTGGATTTCGCCCAAGCGGAAAAATGACAGATCTTGATAAACGAAAATAGATAGAAAACTAACTAGACTAAATCAACTAAAAAAAGTCATAACTGAAACTATTTTCATATTATTTAATTTCTTTTAATGAAAACTTGCTGAAACTTTTTACGAAAACTAACTCTGCTAAAAAACGATCTGGGGTGCGTTTCCCGTACAATGACGTCGTTCGCTGCTTCACTACCATAGTACGATGCATCGTTGGAGAAATCAACTAGCTAGTCACGGCTGTTTCCCGAAACCCATTGTCTCAAAGTATCGTTCAACCACGTTGGTTTCGCACGTGGTGGAATAATAACTACTTTTAATGAAACTGTTTAAGATCCAATTAACGCTATTTGTTTAATATAATTTACAAACATGTCATGTACAAACATGGCTCGTTCTTACACAGTAGAGCACGTTCGCACATGCGCACTCCTCAAACACGTTACTTAAAATCTTTTGACAAACTAAAAGACGTAAATTCCATTTGTATGTATTCTAAATAAAAGGCACCAGTTGTACTGAATGTCAGCTTGTTTAGTTTTCTCAAGATATAGATTTATTACCTCCAAAAGTGGTGCAATATAGAAACGATGCCTCTAACCACAGGTCGAGAGCTGTCGTTTAAACCTCACAACTTTGCGATGCTGTTTGCGAATGTTCGTTGGAACGATGGTTTCGGGAAACACAGACTCGTTGAACTATGCTGATAACGACGGAACTTGCGACCATAGTTGGCTAACGATGCTTTTGGAAAACGCACCCCTGATATGAAGCATGAGCTGTAAAGGCCCCGCCCTCTTCTGAAAAGCTCATTTGCATTTAAAGGGACACACACAAAAACGTCATGTTTTTGCTCACACCCAAATAGGGAAAAATTTTACAAGCTATAATAAATTATCTTTGGGGTATTTCGAGCTGGAACATCACAAACACATACTGGGGACACCAGAGACTTATAATACAACTTGTGAACAGAGGCAAAATAGGTCCTCATGCCAAATACTAGAACTTTCTGAAATTCAGGTACATTTATCAATTCAACTTTGATCACTTTTTACTCAATATGTATGCTGATAATTTAATTAATTATAATTAAAACTATACTATTTACTATACTATATTATTCACAAAAATGCAGTACAGAAGCTTTGGTGGGCTCTGGTTTTGGATCCCACTGTAGATAACCTGTATATATTGTTTAATAACAGGGAAATGTAAAAGCAAATACCCTATAAAACCAACAAGTTTCATATTAATTTATTATCTAATTAATGAATAGTATGAATTATGAATCCAGAAAGTGGATTACAAAAGCCTCTGAGGCCTTGACACCTGATATCAGGTTACAATCACAGGTTTGATTTGGTCATGAAATCAAAGTACAGATACATATAAGCATGACATTATATTAATATGTGACATGTCAGAAAACAGAATAGTTCAAATTAAAAGTGATAATTGATAACAATGTGAAATATATTGCATATAATTGCAGTAGGTTATTATTTAGACAAAAAAAATTATTTTGGAACAGACTATAAGGCAGATGTTTGACAATCAATGAGGTTAAAGTTGATTCCTTGAGCATTTCAAACCATAAGAAAAATACAAATGACAGAACTATGTTTGGCTTGAAACTAAATTATCCCACACATCAGCAGCTAATTATTAATTATGCATAAACAACACAGAGACCAAAGTTAATCACATGTAACTTTAACTAAGGTTTTCATCCATTTGTATGTCAAGTAAACTTAACCTTCGGCTTTGCATTCACAGCTTGTGACGTGTCTGTATGTGAAGTGGGTCAGAGAGCTTTTGCTGCAAGTCAGCGTTATATCTCTCATCACATAACCTCTCTCCTTACAGCACCGGTGACTCTGTTCAAGCTGCAGCGTCCCGTTAGTCTGAATCCACCTACAAGAAAACACAACAAATAAGGATCTGAACTCAGGAATGAAGCGCAACTAGTCCTTCTCGAAGGATCCCAACTGGCATATATATATATGTTGGGATCCCTCGAGGTAACTCAGGTATCAAGCGCCACTAGTCCTTCTCGAGGGATCCCAACTGGCATATATCTTAGTCCCATTGGACCCTATTATTTTTATTATTAGTAAATTTTTATTTATTTTTATTTACCCTCAATTTTACACTGTGTATTTTCCAATGTACCATAATTTAAGCACATTGTTTTGCACTATAGTTTAGTGCATATAGTAAACTACAATTTGGGGATGTGGCTCAATATTTCAAAGAAATGCTGCAAAATGACAAATGTTCTGACAATACCCTCTAGTGGCCATAAAGCTGTTCGTCAAGGAAATAATTAATGTTTGATAGATGCTATTTGCTTTTAGTTGCATATTATCAGTGCCTTTAGCACATAATACTACAACAGACCTTCACGTGATCGTCCGGCGTATTTTTTTTATGAGACAGGCTTTGAAATACTTGCCTGTTGTGTGTCTTACACTCGCCATCACAAATGGGAAGCTCGACTTCCTGTGTGCAGTTGGCAATTGTTAGGTTCATTCTTGTCACTCTGGCAGCACATGTAGCATTACCTGTGATGCACAGAACAAAATTACAGTCAGCAACATACTAAAATCATAAAAAAAATATATTTGTATAACCTTAAAATGTCTATTAAAGCATACAATAGTAATTGTTTGATTGAATGGCACAGTTTCAGCAACAGTGAAAGATTACATGTAAACCTACATGAATAGCAGCAATGATGTTCATCCCACACTCGTAAATCCTGGACACACACAACAACAACATAATAATGCAGTGGCTTTGTAGAAGATTCAAACAGAATAAAACTTGATTTTGTTTTGTAATACTGATGTGATTTTGGTCTCTCACCTCGGCACAGGTTTGAAGCGGACACACGGTTGTCTCAACCTCAGTTCCTGTCGGACTACAGGTGAAAGACTCGCACGGCCTTAAAGGGTCTGTCCACCGATCACCCACCTGAAGAAAACACAGTTTGTTAACTATGTTTTGTGCTAAATTTAGTGACAGAAAGGGGCCTCTATAACTTTACAAAACAGACAAAACTCCCATTGTGAGTAAATATGTGAACTATTTCCTTTACCTTGTAAATCGTTCCATTGTAGTCGCAAGTCTTCTCAACTGTAAAAGCAAAGAAAACATACTCCGAATCTATTTTTGCAACAGTGGACCTCATGATATAATCAATGAAAAAAGATATGTATTTCAAGCTACACTGCCGAATTACCGCAGATCTGATTGCCACAGCAGTCAGAAACCAAGACGGAGAAGGCGCCGCAGACTGGAACAGGTCCGGGAGGTTTGAGAACGCACTCTTCAGTTCTAGTCTGGTTATTACATGTGCATATGTGACAGTTTGATTCCCATACTGCCCCTACCTATAACAGACAGAGGATTACTGTAACGCAGTATTAACAATAAACATCTAAAGGGATACTCCACTTTTTTTTTGAGAAATAGGCTCATTTTACAACTCCCTCAGAGTTAAACAGTTGAGTTTTACCGTTTTCGAATCCATTCAGCTGATTTTATGATATTTAGAAGAATATCAGTAACCAGACAGTTTCTGGTCTCATTGACTTCCATGGTATCCTACTATGGTATTCAATGAGACCAGAAACTGTCTGATTTCCAAAAAACGTGGAGTATCCCTTTAAAAGACGCTTGTGGTTTCATTAATAATTTATCTCTTACCGGCATGGGCTCACCCAATGGTCCTTTGCACTCTGAAAAATAAATATGTGTGGAAATTCATGTATAAATGACCCATTATAGGGAATATTGGCATGATGCATTGATGATTTAGGGAAATCGGCAAAGTATTTTTGCATTGTCAGTTTTGATAACAAATGAGTTTAGCTTATTAGGATTTCACTTTATTTGGATGGTCCCTTTAACACATTCAGTTGACTATAAGTAAAGTTGCACCTACAGTACATCTCTACTAACTCTCACTAAAGTGTTAGTAGAGTATTATCAGACTGGTAGGGTTAGGGATAGAATAAGTTGACATGTAGTTGCAAAGTTACTTACATTATTTACATAAATTCATTGATTAAAAATAATTCATTCACAATAGCTTTAATATAATAAAAGTTGTTTTGAAATATTTGGTTGAATCTGTCGTGTTGGTAAAGTCACTCACTAGTGCATTCAGGCACACAGATTTGCTTGTGATCTTCTGCAAGCGTGTGGCCATCAGGACAAAAGCAGCCTGATCTCAGACCAACCACAGACGTTGCAGGAACACGAACTCTGAGGAGACAATAGAGTGATAGCCGTGAGGCTAAATGTAGAAAATCCTATACCTTATCATTACGAATAAAAAAAAAACTCTTTAAGTGACTAATGGAAAAATCAAGAAAAACAAAGTTAGAGGTGGAGAATTGCCATTTTCCTTGAAACTCAATCTTTTAATTGAGAGGTGAAATATGAGGCAGAGGTTGCACTGTGGGAATCATTTAAAGTAAATTCTTTCTCACCCGCCTCGACAGACAACATTCGGAGACTCGTGACACTCTTTATACATCATTCCTTCAGGACATGTGATCTCTAAAATGCAGTGGAACAGGCAAATGCATATCGTTATTGAGGACTGTTTCCCTTGTATTCAATGAATACTGGGTTGACACTATTACGCCAAAAGTGCGCAGATGTATAAGTCTTTTATTTTGTTCATTTTAAGCTAAGGAATGTGGCTACATGCTAATGCAAACACAAACAGAGGATTTCTTACGTGCTCAAAAACATGAAGCTTATCATCAAAGTGCATATCTGTAGTACAGAGTATGAGTAAGCAGATTTGTATGCAGTAAGGGGCCCTTTGTAAGGGCACTAACCCAAGTGACCGAGTTTAATACTCCCAATTATCCCAAGGGCAGTGGATTTCAACCTTTTTTAAACCATTGTCCACCATTTTCCATAAAAATATTAAAAAGTCTGACACTATAGTTTCCACAAATTAAATTTCAGAAGTCCAATTCCAGTTTAAAGAGTTAGTTACTGAAAATTCTGTCAGTATTTACTCACCCTCATGTTGTTCCAACCCCGTAAGACCTTCGTTCGTCTTCGGAACACAAATTAATATATTTAAGATATTAAGATCGCTCCTGCATACTAGTCCATAGGCTTCTTGAGGGAATTACTCTTGCTGGCATCGAAAAGTCATTAAAGACATCGTTAAAATAGTCCAAGTGACTACAGGGGCTCAATCTTAAGTTTATCAAACGACGAGAACACTTTCGTGCGCAAAAAAACAACAAAAATAACGACTTTATTTCAACTATTCGTTTATTTCTCCCTCTGCGCGAGTCAGGTTACTAGTTTAATAGCGTAAGCTTCTGTTATTGTACATCACACGCATCACACACATGACCAGCGTCGGCCAATAGTGAGTCTACATGTGACGTAGCTCTACGCAATCACACTACGTTAACTGACTACAGGCCCATGGAGAAGGAAGTGAATAGTTGAAATAAAGTCGTTATTTTTTTTGTTTTTGCGCACAAAAAGTGTTCTCGTCATTTGATAAAGTTAAAATTGAGCCACTGTAGTCACTTGGACTATTTTTAACGATGTCTTTAATGACTTTTCGATGCCAGCAAGAGTAATTTCTTAAATATCTTAATTTGTGTTCCGAAGATGAACGAAGGTCTTACGGGGTTGGAACAACATGAGGATGAGTAAATACTGACAGAATTTTCATTTTTGGGTAAACTAACCCTTTAAGGCCGTGTGTCCACCAAAGCGTTTTTAGCCAGCTGAAAACGTTAGACGCTCTGCTGAAGACGCCGTGCTATGGGCGCTTGAGAGCGTTTTGGCAGCGCAGCGTTTCAGTACGCTCATGGCGTTTAAAAAACGCGGTGCTCCCATTGAAAACAATTGAAAACATATGCCAGGCGCGTGGAAAAACGCTTTGGTGGACACACGGCCTAAGAGTTTATTTTAGGATTTCCATTCTTTTCAACCATACATTTGCATATCTTTTCAAGTCGTTGGTAATTTACTGGATCTAGAAGGTTCTTTGAAATCGCGTTTAAAGTTAGACTACTATGGCCCGGTTTCACAGATAAGGCTTAGCCAGGATTAAGCCTTACTTACATTCATTTTGTACTAGTGTGAATCTTGAGACTAAACAATGGCATTGACATTTTAAGATATGTCAGTGCAAGTTGTTTTCAGTTAAAACAGCTAAATATTGCATTTTAGTCTGGGATTAGGCTTAAGCCTTGTCTGCTAAACCAGGGGCTTATGTGTCAAAATTAGACTTACTTATGCAAGTTGTTGAGGAGGTGATTAAAATAAAAATTCTTAGTTGTTTTAGATTCTGTCTCAACGCTATCTCACGACCAATTCGTACGAGTGATTCAAAAGTGGCTAATTCGTACTAATTCAAACGACCTCACTCGTTCGAATTTGTACGATATGTCTAAACCCATGTGATGGTTATGTTTAGGGGTGGGGTCAGGGCTAGGTCATTCGTATGAATTCATACGAATTGGCTAATTCGTAAAATATGTACGATTTAGCAAAATCGTACGAATTTGAACGAGGGAGTTCGTACGAATTGTTACGAATTAGCCACCTCGTAAAAATTCGTACGAATTCCCGTGAGATCGGGTTGTCCTTGCACACCGAGTCTGAAATTCTTGTCTGAAATTCTTAAAAAAATAAATCCAACCTCATGTTGTGTCAATCGCATTTACACACTTTCACCCATCATTAAAAAAAAAGATCGGGTTAAATTTTCTGCGTTTTTTGCATCGGTAGTAAGCATTCTGAGAGGTGTTTTGACAATTCAAAACCATTTTACAAGCGAATGCCAAAATCCAGAAATGTACAGTATAGGATCAATTGGTTCATGGAAATTGTTGGTTTGTTTGTGGCTCCAAACAGTTGAATCACTCGGCACAATCCCGCAGCTCCTTGATGAAGAGGTGGAACTCTCTTTCCTCTATACGCAATCTCAGGATTGGATGGACCTAACATTTCCTTTTTTCTCTTTTTAAGAAGAGAATCCATTTATAGTATAGTTTTGCGAATTTTTGTGTGCGAGGACCTTTTTTTTACTAAGATTTT
The DNA here is from genome assembly GCF_016745375.1 of Pimephales promelas. Next base: position 16,437,588 of record NW_024121144.1, read on the forward strand.
GAAGTCTTCTTGGGGCCCTAGTAGGCCCTATTACCCCTTGTTGAGAACCACTGTGTAACGGGACCCTTATTTATCAGTGTCCAATAAAACTTTTAAATGGCAAATGCTCTTTGTATTTTTAAATAATTACCTTCAAAACTTAACCACAATAAAATGAAACACAATAAATGCTATAAAATATACCATAAAACCAACTATGAATTCCACAAATTCAATACTGCAGGTCTCTAAAGTGGTATGTAAAGGCTTAGGTTTGTATCAGTGTCTAAACGTACAAAAATATAAGTGTACTACTACTTTCTGAAACTATAATTTAATTCTGTTCACTTACTACAGGAGCCATTGGTAAGGTCTCTCCAGTCCACACAAATACCAATCCTTTTGCACTCTGATGCTGCGTATTCCAGAGAGGAACATGCAATAACACTCCTACTGGATGAACAGTAGTCAAACTGGCAGTTCGTCACCACAGACGTAAGATCGATCCTTTCACTGCACTCCGCAAACACCCTGAGTAAAAGGCAAAGTTGTTAACAACACCAATTATATTCGCAATTATAAGTTATTTATCCTTTTTCTATGGAAAAAAGTTTATTTTTATTTCTGAAACACTACTGTTATGCTTATTGACCTCAGTTGATATAAAAACACCATGCAGTGGCTTACTCATGGTGAAGAAGGTCACATATTGGAGGATTACAGGTCGGGGGTGGAGGTGGAGGTATTTCAGGGATACAAGGCACATTGATGGGTGCAGATTTGCAGTAGGGTTTCAGGGGGTCTTCTACGACCCAGTCATATGCAGTCTTATGACAGCAGTTGTCATCTTCAACTACTCCATTTCTTCGTATGCATGACGGACCACCACAACTACCTGAAAAGTCAAATGGTTAAAAGGTTACAGCCATTATATACACTTTTTATATCTATTTTTAGTTCTGTAGTCTGTGATATCTGTCATAAGAACCATATTGTATATCAGGTATCAATTCTCAGACAGCAACATAGTGTCGGCCCAGATCCAGGCCACATCTGGTACATGTGGATTCAACGCTGTCGTTCAACGTTGCAGTCTGGGTTACTTTTAATCGTACAATCCAATGATTGTAATTACTTACCGCACTGTCCTATGGTGTTGTTTTGGAAGTGCTCTAATGCCAGGTTGATTAACAGAGTGTTGGATCCCGAAAGATAAACATAGGAACGGATAGGTTTGATGTAGAGGTAGCAGGCCTGGGTTTCAGTGCTTTCAAACTTGAAGACCTGATTTTCATACGGTGGCTTTATGATTTCCTGGTTCAAAGTAGACTGGGAAAAAAGACAATCTGCTTATCATCCAAGTTAATGTGAACTCTTATGTCCATTTAATCAAAGAAACACAAGTACATGCTGAGAACTTTAGGCTATGGCAAAAATCTTTTTTTTTTTTTTTCAGTATGTGTCAGTTAACGAGTAATGGTGTTAAATTTGGTATTGATAATAAGAGGTTTATTGACCAGTTTAGGTTATACACAATTTGTAAAGGCTACTGTTGATTAAGAAACCTTAAATATTGTTTAAAAAAACTGTTGCAGTTGGAAATCACAATTTCCGAACAATGGTTTCCAGAAACAAAGATTCAAAAGCCTATTACAACTGCCTAATGTATCAGAAATTAGTTTTCATGAGGACTGGTTGGATCAGTTTAAGTTTCTTTGTGAAATCACATTTTAACATCTAAAAATAAACTGTCCTTTTTGTATTCTTGGCTAGAGTAAAGTGAAACGTGGACCACACATTATACCTAGATTCAAATGTATGGCTCTGGGAGACTGATACATTAGAAGAATCACATATTTTAAACATTTTTATTATTATAAACCTACCTCCACTGTTTCCTCCTCTGTTGCCATAAGTGTGACAATGTCATTCCAGTACTTTAATGTGATGCCCCTAGCACAGGACTCATCAGTTCCGCTGAGACAGTAGTAGTTGTCTACAGTAATGCTTAATCTGTGTTGCAAATTTTTCTCCTCCACTAGAGTGTACGTGCAGTTGTCCATGAAGTCAAATTTAATACCCTGGAAGGAAATGTAGTGAGGGTCTCCATAAATCTGACACATGCCTGAAAAAGGAAACGGAAAAATTACAATTATGATTGGTGAAATTCATAAAAGTCCCTCTTATTGTTTCCCATTGACTGGACAAATAGATAACCCCACCACTAACTAATCCAACTGGATGAGTTTATATGGCAGGTTGGTTTACTTACAGTCACACATAAAGCTCTCACAGCAAGTCTCTTTATCTTTAACTAAAGTCATCTTCTTTCCAGGGCAATCCGTCCTGTCTTGGGGTGTTGGGCAGGTTATGGATTTTACCTCAATCACTCCAGAGTTACAGTATTTATCAGCACAATCCTCTCTCCAAGTTTCTCCACATGACCAGCTTTGATTTCGCATCACGTCAATGCACACACACACTGATTCAAAAACGACATAAAAATAAGATCCATCTAATCAACACATGTAACAAATAGAATTGGGTTTAAGGACTCTATGGTGAACATACTGGATTTTAAATCTGAGAAATTGATCCATATGTGCTGTAGTTTAGGCAGTAGTAGGCACTGGGGTTGTGTTATCATGTAGAATTGTATTTGTGAGTAGCAGTTGTACCTGGGGTTGTGTGTTCAGTGGTAGGTATTGTAGTATTGGATACAGGCATCTTCGTTGAAGGGGTCATCGCTGTCGGATTTATAGTCGTATTGAGCACTTGATGTGAGGTTGTATTTAGAGTTGTGATGGCAGAGCCAGTGACTATTACAAAATCTAGTGGGAATGAGAGAAAAAAAGTCCAATGAAAACAATATTTTTTTTCAGTTAATGATCACATTACTGGCTTTATATTAAGAAACCTTAGTTTAAATGTTCATTCTAGCACAAGTCAAGTGTATATTTGTAGTGGTTTCCATACCTGTTGTGGTCACTGTTGTCACTGGAGTGGAGTATTTCACAGATGTTGTAGCTCCAGTTGTTGGCTGAGTTGCTTTTGTGTATTCTGTTGGTATTGTGGTTGTTTGAGTGCTCTCATGTGTTAATGGTCGTGTTGTGGTTTTATATTCTTCTGTGCTGTCAGTCGTTGGCCGTTGTGTTGTGGTTGTGTCTTTCACTAAAGTTGTATGTGACTCTGTTGTGCCCTCAGTTGTTGGTAGTTGTGTTGTGCTCTGTGAAGTTGGTTGCTGCGTTGTTGTTTCATCCAATGGAGTTGTATATTCTTCTGTTGTCGTCCTTGTGGTTGGTTTTTCTGTTGTGTATTTTGTTGTTGGTTTTTGTGTTGTGTATTCTGTTGTGCTCTGTGAAGTCAGTTGCTGTGTTGTTGTTTCATCCAATGGAGTTGTATATTCTTCTGTTGTCATCCTTGTGGTTGGTTTTTGTTGTGTATTTTGTGTTGTTTTGTGTTGTGTATTCTGTTGTGCTCTGTGAAGTCAGTTGCTGTGTTGTTGTTTCATCCAATGGAGTTGTATATTCTTCTGTTGTCATCCTTGTGGTTGGTTTTTCTGTTGTGTATTTTGTTGTTGGTTTTGGTGTTGTGTATTCTGTTGTGCTCTGTGTTGGTTGCTGTGTTGTTGTTTCATCCAATGGAGTTGTATATTCTTCTGTTGTCATCCTTGTGGTTGGTTTTTCTGTTGTGTATTTTGTTGTTGGTTTTGGTGTTGTGTATTCTGTTGTGCTCTGTGAAGTTGGTTGCTGTGTTGTTGTTTCATCCAATGGAGTTGTATATTCTTCTGTTGTCATCCTTGTGGTTGGTTTTTGTGTTGTGTATTTTGTTGTTGGTTTTTGTGTTGTGTATTCTGTTGTTGGTTTTTGTGTTGTGTATTCTGTTGTGCTCTGTGAAGTTGGTTGCTGTGTTGTTGTTTCATCCAATGGAGTTGTATATTCTTCTGTTGTCATCCTTGTGGTTGGTTTTTGTGTTGTGTATTTTGTTGTTGGTTTTTGTGTTGTGGATTCTGTTGTGCTCTGTGAATTTGGTGACTGTGATGTTGTAGTTGTTTCTTCCACAGGAGTTGTATATTCTTCTGTTGTTGGCATTGTGGTTGTTTTTGTTGTAGAGTATTTTATTGTTATTTTTTGTGTTGTGTAGTCTGTTGTGCTCTGTGAAGTTGTTGACTGCTGTTTTGTGGTTGTATATTCAGTTGTGCTCTCAGTTGGTGGTAGTTGTGTTGTGGTTGTTCCTTCCATTGGAGTTGTATATGATTCTGTTGTGCTCTCAGTTGTTGGAAGTTGTGTTGTGTATTCTGTTGTGCTCCCTGAAGTTGGCGGCTGAGTTGTGGTTCTGTCCATTGGAGTTGTATAGGATTCAGTTGTGCTCTCAGTTGGTGGTAGGTGTGTTGTATATTCTGTTGTAGTTTGTGTAGTTGTCTGCTGTGTTGTTGTTTCTTCTACTGGAGTTGTATATGATTCTGTTGTGCTCTCAGTTGTTGATGGATGTGTTGTGGTTGTGTATTCTGTTGCCCTCTCAGTTGTTGATGTTTGCATTGTGTATTTGGTTGTTTCCGCAGTTGTTGGTGATTGTGTTGTATATTTTGTTGTGCTTTGAGTTGTTGTTGGTTGTGTTGTGTATTTTGTTGTGCTTTGAGTTGTTGGTTGTGTTGTGTATTTTGTTGTGCTTTGAGTTGTTGTTGGTTGTGTTGTGGTTGTGTGGGTCATTGCCGTTGTAGATGGCTGAGCAGTTGATGTGTAAGAAATTGTAGTCGTAGTTGTAGTCGTAGTTGTTGAAATGCAGACAATTTGTCCATCAAAGCATTTACTGAAAAAATAAATGAATAAATAAGTAAATAATGAATCTGAATAGTCAACCCGATCTCACGGGAATTCGTACGAATTTTACGAGGTGGCTAATTCGTAACAATTCGTACGACCTCACTCGTACAAATTAGTACGATTTTGCTAAATCGTACATATTGTACGAATTAGCCAATTCGTATGAATTCGTACGAATGACCTACCCCTGACCCCGCCCCTAAACCTACCCATCACGTGGGTTTAGACAAATCGTACAAATTCATACGAATTGGTCGTGAGATAGCGTAGGAATAGTATGTGTATAGTTCTGCGATCTAAAATGTCTACCCAGCATTACAACAAGAGTCAACAAAATGGCTTACCAGCATTTATAGGGAGTGCAGATTTCATCAGGAGGTGACAACAGTCTGTTCATGATGCTACAAGTGCAGTTGTCCAAAGTGGTACATTTACCTATGTTTTCATCATAATATGGGGTCTCCTCAGGGCATCTTGGGTAGCAACCTGAAAGTTTCATGCAGTGCTTTATGAAAACCAAAAGACATTTGGGACTTTTAAACTGTTTTCACAAGCAGTACTGACCCAGACAGCAACATATCGGCCCAGATCCAGGCCACATCTGGTTCATGTGGATTCAACGAGTATCAGATGTGGGCCGGATTTGGGCCAACACTATGTTCCTGTCTGGGTATGCATTGCAACAGCTAGATTAAGAAGCAGAAACATAAAGGGGAAAAAAATACCTTCAAGTTTTCCTGTAAAGCGTTTATTAGTTCCACAGGTCTTAACCTGGCCACAGGGATCGTAATGCCAGGTGCTTATACCCACGTCATTGTAATAGTCACAATACACCGCTGTGGAGATTAACAAACACTGTAAACACTTGACTAACCCAATAATTACCCAGGTATGTCTTTACCAGGAAATGTTAATTCCAAGAAATTCTTAATTACAATAGAATACAATACATACGACACAAATCTGGGGATCTCCAGTTGATGCAAACGTCCTTTGCACTGCATGCCTCTGCGTAAGCTGAGACAGCTGTGCAGAAACCGAGAAACTTTCCTTCAAACTCACAAGAACAGGACTCCAAAACACAGGCCTGGTAATAAGGCTCTGGATCCACCTAGTATTCATAAGAAACGCAACGATTACTGGCTGATTTCCTCATGCGAAACAAGTACATTGTGTACCTGAACCAACTATCAAACCCAGAAACCGTTTGATGAACTTAAAAGGTCGTAATTGGTTGATTTACAAACAGTGATTTGTTGTTAATGAAGCAAGATTAACTTCAAGCAACAAACATCAGAAACGACATGATTTAGTTGACTACCGTCACTCAAAGTACCTTCAGATGGCAATCTTTAAAGGTGTCTGATATCAGGATCATACATCGCCGCTGAGCCCAGGCTGCACAGTAGGAGTGACGTTCACAGGGAAATATTTCATGGGTCACATCAGAGCATGGCGGATCTGCTCTCTTCCAACTATTCCCAAAGTCCAGAACACTGAAAACTTCAGAGGAGCTGCTCGACAAAAAGTCATTTGTAACCTTTCCATCAAAGTTCCCACAGAGTCCCAACACTCGGCCCTAATGTTCCACAGTCAAAAGACAATATTACATTGTAGGAAACTCAACCCTGATAAATCACAATGTAAGGATTGAATTTAAAACTTAAACATTATTAAATGTGTTTCCTTACTCTCCACTGGGACTCTAGTTGGATGGTGACCCTGGTGTGTTTGTCCCAGATTACAGTGATGCCCAGACTGGGAGCTGTGATGATGATGTAGAGGCCCACAGTGTGGATGGAATAAAGGGGCTCTGCCAGCAATGCATTCCCTGCCTGAAATCTCTCAGTTACCGTCATATCGCTCAACATCAGAGTTACTGTACCCTGTCAAACATTGAACAACCACAATTTCATCATTATGCCGAACAATTTTTACTTGGTTGAAAGTTGAAATATTGACAACAGTTCCTTTATATTCACAGAAGATCATATACCAGGAGCTCCACTGAGATGGCGCGGGAACACGTCAAAGACTCGTCACAGCAAGGAACGCTCTCAGATTTAATTGCAAACTGTCCACTTGAGCCTGCGTCCTTTTACAAGAAATATTAGAGGTTGAAAATGTTTGAGTCACGAATATGTTGCACAATATTCAATCAGTTGAGCATTAATTGGTTGTTTTTTATCCATATTTAGCTGTCAGTTTCATTTTTTTGACTTTTTCTTGACATTAATTCATGCTTAACTAATGCACAGATAATCATGAGTCAATGTATAACTAATGAAGAACTAAACCATTAATTAATGATTACTGCATCAGCAACTAATAAAGAGTCTATATGATTAATAGATTAAGTAAAACATGAATTGCTATTAATTCAATGTGTCATTGTGTATTAATTCCTTAATAACATATTTTATGAACTAATAGTGTAAATTATTGTGTTAATTACCACAATTAGTCAAAGCTATGCACTTCAACTTCCAGTTGTCTGCTTTAATTAATCATTAGCTAATGATTTGCAAAGGTATCATTATGTTATGACTTTACTTGTTGGGGCACATCATTATTAACTAGTCATTTAGTAATTGTAGTAATTTCCACATGAATTTGCACTAACAATGAAGTAATTAATCATGTATTGATGCTTATTAGTGTACCCGTCATATTGTCTGAAAGTTGAAATACAAGGCATTGGCTCATTCTGGTAATTAACATATTAATTCACACTATTAGTTAAAAAATGAGTTAATCCACAATTAAATATTTAATTAATAACAATTCATGTATGAACAAATACATTAACCTTACAGACTCTTAATTAGTTCCTAATGTGGTAATCATTAATGAATAGCTTAGATAATCATTAGTTACACATTAATTCAGTATTATCTGTGCATTAGTTAAGCATGAATTAATGCTTATTAGTGCACCTGCATTGTAAAGTGTTACCGAAACATCTGCCAACATCATAATTACTCTTACTGTGTGCATTACAGTATGCATCGAACTCATCCCCAAAGGGTAATTTATCACATGGCAAACACTCACCTTAACTAGAGTGTACTGACAGTGGCCATCGAATTTGTACCATTTGGAGTCAAAAGTGTGGTATTGCCCATTCCCGAAAACCTCACATACTCCTGAACATGCCTCATCAATACAAGACCACTCACCACCTCTACATGTGCTGTGAGACACAAAACCACCGCATTCAAATCCTTATTACCAAAAAATATTGTTTTAATTCATTGTAATTTTATTGGGCAGGATATTTCAATATTTGGTTTGGAAGAATCATATGTGAACCTATAAGACAAGGCTCTTACCATATTTTGCAGTTTGTCTCCACACTCTGCCCAGTTTCATACACCCTCCCACTGAATTCACAGGTGCAGTTTTCATGAGTCACACAACCACCATAATGATCTTCAAAAAGTCCCCCAGGACAATAACAGCCACTAATACAGCTGTTATCATCAGTCTGTGAATACAAAGCAGCAATTTCACTCCCACTCTTGCAGAAAATTAAGACATTAATACTTGCATATGGCAAGATGTCATAATGATTTATGATTTTCTTTTTCAAATGCTCACTACGGGTTTGGTCAAGCTTTCACAGGTTCTATGGGCCGTGTTCACTGGTATTTGTAAACAATCCACGCAAATCTTTCCCACTGTGCAATCTAGAAAAAAAAGGCATAGAACTTCATAGAAATCGCAGGTAAATGAATCATGGCATTTGAAAGTTTCAATGTTGATTAGTCAGTGTTATATTAGTTGAAATTCAAGGGTTGAGTTCACTAAGAAAGTCATCTTGTGATTCAGAGTCTGTATGTCAAAATTCTGTTTTAAAAACCCAGTAGCACCTCATTGCAGTACACAAGATCCAGGGGGCGGAGTTGGATCCAGATCTAAGGGTTGAGATGGGTAGGGTTAGGGGTGGGGTTAGGGATTAGGGGTGGGGTTAGGAATCAGGGGGCGGAGATGGGTAGGTTTAGGTATATGTAAGGTGGGAACTCCTCCCCCTGGATTTTGTGTTCTACAGTGAGGACCATCTCCAAAAACCACTATGGAATTCTGCAGTGCCGCTTCAATTTAAATATACATACTACATGGGGTACTAAACCAGAGCAAATAGCACCTGCAGTTTAGTGGATTAACCCCTGAATGTAGTATTTTGTCAAATTAAAAAACTTACTGCAAATTTTGGGACAATGGAGTTGTCCATTTTCACACAAGCTGTAATACAAGACAAACATTAGATTATTCGGCTCTAATTTGTACTCAAAAACATTGTTTAAGCCTTGTTTTTATCCTTACCATTGGCGTCCACCAATAACCACTGGGCCTGGAGGTGCGATGCCTCCTGGGTGGTGGCAGGTGCACTGTGAGCGAGGACTGCAGGTCAGTTGGTTGCTCAGGTGAGAGTCTGATGTACATCCACACCCCTCCACAGGGTCGTCCAGCACCTCACAGGTGGGATCAGGGCCCGAGAGGGAACGGCAGGTACGGTTACATGCCAAAGTGGCGTAAGTAAACCTCAGGTTGCCCACACAAGGAGGAACTGAAAAGCACAATGATTATTTGTAGAGTGGGTATTTAGCCATACATAGATGCTCACAAATAATAATAATATAAAAAAAATCACATGGTGATGTAACCATTACAACATTTTGTTAATCTTGTTAGTAGATACATCAACAAAACATGAAATGTTTTCGTATATATGGTTTGTTATTTTTTTCACAAATGAATGACTTTTGGAAGTAGAATTTGATTACCATATGCAGTTTTAATAAAAAATGAACGTCAAAACATTAAATGCAGGATTTCTAGCATAAAAAAGTCATGATTTCTATTACTCGAGAGTAGATGTTAAAACATCATGTTGATTTGTACTAGGCTTTTGACAAGATAAGCAAAACTTCTCCATCCATTTACGCTTCTTTCCATATGGTGGTGTGACTCCCCTTCTGTCCGGCATTAAAGGCTGCAGTGTACTTGGCGCGTCAGCACACACAACGGCTACAACTACAGGACCAGTACGACAACCGTCTGGGTTGAGCCGAGCAGGGGACATCTCTAGGGTCTTCAAGTGGGCACCTTCCGTCCTCAGTGTTTCGTCGACTAGCCCACGATGCCTCAAGAGGCCTCGAGAAGGAGTGTCCCCCACTCAACTCAGCCCAGTTTACTGACATCTACATCACTCCTGCTGTTGAGACCTTCTCGCAATCTCTCCGCAACCGAACCATACGCGCCAACCCGTTTGACTAAGGCTGTCAAGCCCCACTAGTGCGTTAATACAGTTTCAATGGAAACGGTTCCGTATGGCATACCACCTACCGCAAAACTCTGCCCAACCACCTGTCTGCCCAAAAATCTGCCCAACCACCAGTCATTCACGCAATATACACAGGAACGTAATGACTGGAAATACTATGCAACCTATACAAATAAACCAATAGACTCTTCAAGTTTTTCAAGAACTCAACCAAAGCATAGCATGGCGGCCTGTACACAGCCAGCTAGAATCTTTCCGTCTCAACCACAGCCAGTTGCTGCTGCTTTCTGCTGCTTCAGATAAGTTGTTTACTGTGCGACGCAACTCTTGGCCACCGAATCCGACTTCTCTGAGGAACAGGGTTGTGGAGTGTGCCGCAAAACCTTGACTACCCACTTCCACTGGATAAACCTGGACTCTCCATCCTCGCTGTACTGCTTCAGTGGCCAGATGAGTATAGCGCAGTTTCTTCCTCTCATATGCCTCATCTACCGCATCCTCCCTTGGCACTTTTAACTCTATCAGTTGAACAATAGCCACGTTTCCACTGCAGGAACTTTCCCCAAGAACTAGGAACTTTGGGGTGGTACTTGGTGTGTTTACACCACAGGAATCAGGGTCTAAATGAAGTTCCGGGTAAAAATTTCCCCCACAGAAAGTCTCTGCTGGCGAGGTGGTACTTTTTCAGAGTTCAGGAACATCCGTGCTGAACATCCTGATTGGTTCTCACCACGCTATTCTTTCTGCCCGATGGCGCGCGTTCGTCCCATCCATCTCATGGTCAATGTCCGCTGATAACAAACGGCTACTTTTATATCTAGCATTACGAGCTTTCTGAATGCGCTTTGGGTGCTCGTCTGTTTTCTGCCGTTTTGTTAATTACCTCGTTAGTAAGGCTAGGAAGAGCAGTCGCACGCAGTTCAACGTCACTACGTAATCTTCCCACCCCGGACCGGTTCTTTAGTACGCGGTGTAAACGCAGTAAGAAAGCGGTCTGGGGGAAAAAGTTACTGTGAAAAAAGTTCCTGGGACAAATAGTTCCTGGTAATTGCGGTGGAAACGCGGCTAATGTGTGCTGATCCAGACCACAAAACAATATCTGGTCATAGGTTAGTAGTCGCAATCTCAGGTGGAAAAATAAGCCGTTGATCAAGATCTAGCAGCTTCCAGTTGTCCTGGGCGAGAATTGGTGTTAACACCTTTTCTTGGTGGTAGCTCACCTGGGCGGAGGAATATTGTCTTCTGCGTGTAATGTTTTGTTAGAACAGACGCCAACTTATTGGTCATACTACCCTTGCCTTCCAATGCCAAAGCCAAACATTGCAGTACTTGGTCATGGCGCCAAGTAAACCGACCCTAGCTAAGAGCCAACTTACATCCTGTCAAAATGTGCCTTAATGTGGCAGGTGATGAACACAAAGGACAAGAGGGATCCTCTCCTACCCAGAGGTTTAGGTTCTGCGGTGATTGAAGAACATCATATGTTGACCTAATAGGGAAACTGATCCTACTCTCTTTCATTGAACAAAGGTCTTGCCAGCCCAACTTGCGTTTTTGCACACACTCCCATCTCATCCACTCTCCTTGCTTGGCCTGGGAAAAGCCCTTTATTAACCTCATACTCTCCTCCTGCTTTCGCATCTCGTTGACTACCTGCTTCCTCCTTTGAGATGTCATCTCTCACGCAACAATGTTGCTACAGCCCTGTCGCATTTTACGTAAATGTGTTTGCTGGGAGTAGACGCAAGCACCCAGACACCATCCACCATGCTGTTAGCCCTAAAAAAATCTAACTCATTCTATCATTACCTTACAGATATCCTAGAGCAATAAGCCCACTACCTCCCCCTAGTGTCCGTTAGTAGCTTTACATACCAAAGGGAAACTAATGTGACAGGTCAAGACTGTCAAGACAGTATGTTTAAGCTGAGTTTTTGAGTATTATTTTCACACTGAATAAAAGCTTGTCACTCACTGCAGTTTGTTTCTGATCTCCAGTCCTCAACAGTGATCCCTTGAGTTGCACAGGCTTTTGCGTAGTTTCCAAAGGAAACACACAAACATTCCTGTAATGCAGCCGAGCACTGACATGTTCTCTTTACACAAGCCTGAGAAGAGTCAAATACAGATTAATAACAAGAAAACAACCATGCATTTCAAAAGCATTAAATATGTTTATGGATTGGAATTTATCTGTACCTCGACAAAGGGCAAAACAGGTACATAACCGTGACACACAGCAAACACTCCTTCAGGATCTTTCAGTTGGTCACAGTTGTTCTCAGCAAATATCTCTGCAAATGGAATGAATATACGTAGTCATCTTTAAAAATAACATTAATATTGTTAAATAGTTGAGCTGCCATCTTTACCATTGTCAGTGTTGATGCATCCAGTAATTGGGGTACAACTGCCCATTGACCAGGACTGGGCAAAAAGCTGAGCCGAACTTTCTATGATGCCACTAAAAGTGGTGAAGTCATCGCTGGTGTCATTATTAAAAGTTCCACAGAGACCTATTATAATAAGAATAATACAAATTATATTTAAACTTTCATTTTTGATTGACGCTATATAATTATATTACTCTGAAATTCTGCATGGCCCTGCATGATATTGGCTTGTTGGAATATTACATATTCAAACCTTTGGTATTTTCGGTTGGTGGCAAATTCAAATATATTTGAATTTCTGGAGAGATTTGAACTTGCATTTTCAGGCCAAATGAAGTCTGAACTTGAATGAACATTGAAGACTGCCAAAAGACTGTGGTTGACTCTGAAATAAAACCCAATAACATATACAATATAAAGGAGAAAGTAAAGCTTATGCTAATACTCCACATTTCATTAAGCTTTAAGAATATTTCAAACTTGTTAATTCCAAAAGAGCCTACCAGTCTGTGACAGGTCACTAATTTCCATATTGTTCATTTGTATGCTGTTTGCAGAGAAGGTATATCTTTCCTGGAATGAAAATAGCATTATTTAGTTTATAAGAGCAGTGGCATTGATGTCACGATATGGGATTTCATGATCAAGAATAATGTTTTAAAAAATACCTACAGACCACCCTAGTATGTCTGCAGTGTTAAAATACAAATAATAATCTCATATTCATAATAATTTAGTTAAAATTAAATATTCTGCAAAAAAAAATGCAAATGTAAAATAAAAAAAGGACAACAGACAAACCTGGTTGATATTAAGATACGCCTTTTCTATGACAACAGTTTGCATAGAATACTGAATGTTCAATGTCCAGTTAAGCCCCTGGGTGACATACCAAATAGTATACATTTTAATATCAGTAAACCTCAAAATATCATATTTTAGTAAAATCTTTCCATTTCAGTTACCCTTGCAGCCACAAATGTGCATCTGTCAAGTAGAGAATACAGTTTGCCATCAAATGTAGTGATGAATTGGCCCTCAATAATACACTTGGCTGGGCATTTGTTTGGAGAACATGCCCATTTGCCTCTGATGCAGGTACTGAGGGGATAAAAACAACAAAAATGGCTCAAGTTATTTTATTTTTTTCTACAGAATATATTCAAATCACACATTTTTTCTAGATGCAAAGACTGTCTTTTTAATAAACCTTGTTGATATTCTTAATATGAATTATACTATTATCAGGTTTATGTTCTTCGGTTTGTTCTTATTTTTTTCTGTGTTTCTGTTCCTGTGCCCCTTGTTCTTGCTTCTCATTTCATGTCCTAATTTGATTTGGTCTCCCTGTTTATTGATTCCTGTCACTTCTCTTCTAGTTTCCTTGTCAGCCCATTGTCCTGTATTTTCTATGATGTTGCGTGCATTAGTTTGTTCCAGGTATTTCTCTTACTCTTTTGGTTTAGAATTATCTTCTTTGTTTTGTTCAATAAACTACATTCCTCTTCCTTGCCTGCCCTGAATGTAACAGAATACCGGACGGACCAAGAGAAGGTTTAAACATGGAAGTGCCTTTCGTTCACCACCTCCTCCTCACCCAGGATGATCTCTCCCTTGAGAACCACACTAGAGATTATTTTGGACCTCGCCTATCTTACTCACTATCCTGACAGTACTCTCATTTCTTTCTTTTTCCTTTGACTACACTTAATGAGAACTTAAAATAACTTGTTCCCCTGCCCGTTTATCTAAGGAGGTTTCAAGACTTTGTTGAGCTAGTGCTCTTGCTAAGTGTTTCCTCTTTCACTATGAGTGAGGTGGAGGAGGACAAGCCCAACTCAGACCCTGAGCTGGACCCCAAGCCCCCTCACAAACATAGAGCCAGTGACAAACATCATCCCGCAGAGGACCCTTTGTCCATGGAGAGTTTGACCCTGGAGCCAGTGCCTGTAGCCATGTCCATTCCAGAGGGAGTAGAGCTTGACATCCTGGAGCTGATTCCCATTCATCACCCTCCAGTTCAAGTGAAAGACTTGACTCTCTGGTCCTGTCCAGTTCCCTGGCCACATAAGTCAACATCCGACGTTTTAGGGTACCCTTTCGATCCCGGGGAGTCATCCATCTGACGCTTTACCTTTAACGTCAGTTTGATGACACGGGTAGGTTTAGGTCTGGGGTAGGGTTAGGATTAGATAGCATCATCTAACTGATGTTAAAGGATACCCTAAAACGTCGGATGTTGACGTATGGTCAAAAGCGTCAGTTGTATGACATCTTGGGATGAGACTGTGCTGTCAATTGTCGCTCTGCCTAAGGCAAGGACTTACAGTCCTTTGAATGCACCATGTCCCTCCACCCCTTCAGCTTTGTTGGGCTCCGCCAGCTCCACCTTAGTCCTCGGTCCCACATCAGTCCTCTGGCACCCTGGCTCCACCTCTGCCGCTCATCACCACGGCTTCACCTTGGCCTTTAGGACTTAGGGTGACATCCGGTTTCTGTTTTTTCTCTACTCCACCTGGGTCTCTTGCTCTCCTGGCTCCACTGCTGGTGGTCGTATACTCTGGGTTGTCAGCTATCTCCTCCCTCCATCATCTCCTCCATGGCTCCTCCTTCCCTCGACTCACCCTTAGACTATTCCTCCCATTCCCCCATGAATTCTCCCTTCCCCAATTGACCTCCACCCACCACCACTCCCGGGAGGGAAGAATGAAGTTTGGCCTATGTTCTGTTTTATGGACTTTTTCATTGTTTCTCTGTGTTTCTGTTCCTGTGCCCTTTGTTCCTGCCTTTCGTTTGTTTTCATAGTTACTAGTTATTGATTCTATTCACCTGAGTCCCATCTTTTCCTTGTGAGGAATGTCTACATATTTCAGACCTCAATTTCAGTTAGCCATCTGTCCTGTATTTTGTCACGCTGTTACTTTAGTTGGCTCTTTTTGTTTCTCCTATGTTTCTGGTTTTGGATTATCATCTTTGTTTTGATTAATAAACTATATTGTCTATTTAATAAACACTATAAATAGATTTGATACAACGAAAATGATCTAAAATCTTGTTGCCAATTCATTAGCTGTCCTTAATTGAGGGAGGAAGCTATTGAGAAAAAAAATATAGTTCTCACCAATTCTGGCACTTTGTTCTGCGTTCCTGTCCTGGTGCATATATTTTCTTTGCATGTTCACATGGGCATTCTTCCACATTTATGGAATGGTAACCATCAGCATGATCATTCAAGACTTTTCCTGAAATTGAGAAGAAAAATGTTGCAAATTATATTTAAATGAATAAATTAAAACAATAAATTTTTGCATCTTCTCAAAAGTGAATGGTTTGAGGGATCGTTGATTTAAGTTAAATGCTTAAGGTATGAATTCAATTAAAATCAAATATCTGTGAAAACACATTTCCTTCTTTTTAAAGCGAATCAAGGACAAACCTCCAGCAGGCAGGCAGGTGCTAGTAAATTCTGTGGTGTTATTCTGTGGGTTGCTGCAGGTTGGGGGGAAAGCGGGACCCATCTCCTGATAGTATAGGTCTCCAGGACAAAGAGGTTGGGCTGCAAACAAGACAAATTTTTACCATTTCAAACATAGCAAAAAAAAAATAAAAAATGTTAACAAAAATTAATATGATAACATTTCTCATTAATTTATAAACTGTGTTCTTACAGCAGTTGTTTTTTGATCTCCATATTGACAAATATGGACTGGAGCTCCCACACATAAGTGAGATCTCTTTAAAAAAGGAGCAATTTGCTTCCTGATGCCATAAGCCATTCATATGTTTTTTACATAGATCCAAGTAAAAGTTGTATAATTTCTTGCCGAGACATTCGTAAGCATGGGACAAAACATCACAAGCCTAAACAAAAAATACAGATATGGTTAGTAGACAATCAATACATTTTAAAGTAGTTATATCTTATAATAGGGCACATCATGTAATCCTTTGCATATTTCACAAATATAAAACATAAAACAATGCATAATAGGAATCATTTTATGTACAGGCTTCATACAAAGCACAACACCATAAACAGTTCTGGGTAGCATCTGATTATATGTAATCTGGATTAGTAATCTATGTAATCAGATTTTTTTTAATACTTGTAATTAGATCATATAACATTTCAAAAAAACAAACAGCATACAGTAACTTTTTTTATTGAGTACATATTTAATATTCACAAAATGGCAAAAAAATTATATTTTTTCTTTCTCTTTATATTTGTCATCAGTATGATATAAGATTATACTAATCAAATCAATGGTTTAAACCAGTTAGGTGAAAAGTAATCTAAAAGTAAGTAACAATTAGTCAGATTACATTACCTAAAATGTGTATAACAGATTACATAACTAACTACAATTTGTATCATGTCATTTGCTTTCAGTAACGGACTATAATTTGTAAGTAAAATAATGCTACGGTTCCCTTACTTAATAAGTATGGTAAATTTAAGTCAGTTTTGTTGCTACAGTATTTTTATTGTAAAGAGCTGGCAACTTTACCAGCTTTTTTAACCTCAAATTTTATGTTAGTTGTATCATTTTACTGTACATATTTGTTCAGCTGAGCAGAACCTCACTTTGTTTCCCGGACTAAGAGAGTCTTGTGTCAGGCATTGCCCATCAGAGAAAACACTGGCAGATATCAGCTGCTGCATAGTTTCTATGAACAAAACACCATAAAAAAGTATTATATCTTGACACTCGTTATTTAAACAGAGCATACTCATAGAGTGCACTAACCTGAGCTGTTCTGGTGCCCACAAAGTCCACTCATACCCTCCACTAAAACCTGGTCCAGTTGCACCTATAAAAGATTTGCTCAAAGATTACATATAGTAAGGTCAGAGTTGCCTTATATGAGTCGCTATAGTTCAACAATCACATATTTTTGGGTAAATTATGTTAATATTTTAAACAATTTTGGACTGTTGTCTTTAAAGGAAACTCACCCAGAGTGAACTGACGCCACTAGAGACATTGTACCAGGTGACAGACAAAGGCAAAACTCTGCTTTCGAACCTGGTATAGATTCCATAATGAAACACATTCTGATAGGTGTGGTCGTAAGGAATGGGAATTCTGCGAAAAGATCAACAAATTTGAGATATTTAATGTGTGCCTTAAAAAAATAAGCAGCTGCATTGTAATGTTTTAAAGTACAATCTACTTGGAAGTTCAAGTCATTTCAACTTAAATTACATTAAACTGACTTTTAAAAAAATGAGTTGAATTTTGTATAACGTATAAAAAGAATGTAAAAAGATGGCATAACTTATTGATCTTTTTTTTAAAAGATTTTTTTGTATATGTTTTATATCAAATTTTTTTTTTTACCAAAAAAAACCAACAAAAACATTTGAATCACAAAATACTTCTACAATGTGGCCCATATGGCTCCAAAATGGTATCTTACATGATATAGTATGAATAAAAAAATTCAAATATGTGTTTGATTCATTTCACATCAAGCTTTTATATATTCTAGCAAAAACCCAATTTGGGAAAATTTGTGATTTCGGTCGTCAAATATTTGATTTGCTATATGATTTCCTATATGATTTCTATTAGAAAGAAATATGAAGTGAAACCAATATTAAATAGCACACACAGCAGATTTTATAATATACTAGTATAATGTCATAAAATTATACAAGAAAACAAGACAATTACAAGTAGTTCCATAAAAATGCCGAAATTGTATTCAACTAATCAAAAAGTGTGTCATAAATTGCCAAACCTGCTGCCTTCCACTGTAACAGTGTTATTGTGAATGAGGGTCGTGATTTTATTGACAATGATCTCCACTCTGTTCATCAGGCCGTTCAGTCCACGCTGGACGATGATATGACAGTTCACTCCAGCATGAGTGAACTGTGTGAGCGTCACAGGACATGTGGACTTCAGGTGAAATGCCGTTTTGTTGAAGGTATAAAAGACGCCGCTGCCATACGTCTTACACTCATCTAGAAAAAAAAGAAACCAAAATAAATAGGACCAAAGTAGACATAACATCTCCAAAGTAGACATAACATCTCAAATGTATTTTGATTGTGTCTCATAACAAAACCAAGTGTTTTTTTTTTCTCTCATTATAATTGGACATGTAACCAAGTATGTATTAAAGAAGATAAAATGCTTTCTTACTTTGAGCTGCAAACCCAGAGTAGACGTGGCCTGCAAATAAAATACGAAAAAAAAGTTTAAATTCCATTTTTTTTTTCAATTAACTAGATTAATCATTAGTCAATATAGCAATTTACATACATTCTTTAATAAATTAAACTACATAAGTAATCAAAATGAACCAACCTGAGAATACAACAATTATCCCTAAAAATATTGCCTGTTGCAGAGCCATGCTATCTGGTAAAGCTCTGCTCGCTGGTGCATCAGGACTACAGAAATGTGTCTTGAAGCCCTTTTATGATGAGATCCACTTCACAAATTTGAATAGCATGAGGAAATAGCCACTAGATTAAACATTGACTATATTCACATATAACTAATAAGGGGGTATGGAACACAAGAGCAAACAACAAAAGAGCTTTTTATATGCTCTCATTGGACAACTGTGGAGAAAATCGAACATTGCTTTGTTGTTTACCTCCAATGGCACGTAGGGCATTCTCTATTTGACAAAGTTCCTGGTTATGCTCAGTGAACAGGTGGATTTGATTACAGGAACTTAGCTTGATGGGAATAAGATCCCATAGCTCAATCACGGAAAATGCTAATCTTTATAGGTTTTCAAATGTGCAATTAAAGAACATACGCAACTCGAATCCCAAAAGGGGTGTTTTTGCAGTGATGCCATGGAAGAAGCATTTTTGGTTCCTTAAAGAACCTTTCAGTGACCTGTTCTTAAAATAACCATTTTTCTTTTTGCTAAGTTAGAATAATGCCAATGAAAAACCTACGGACTTACTTTCTAACCATCCCCAAACTTTAAAATGATTCAAGAAAACAAAAAACAATGTTTGCATTGTAATCTTGTGCAATTATAGACATAATTTATGACCTGTTACCAAGAAAATCTTACAATCAATTTACTTGATTCTCTTTCTTTCTCCTCCCCCCAGCATGAATAGGTAAATTATTACATCCTTCTGCTCCAGGATAAAACAGACAAATTCATGACAAGAACCAGAGAAGATCCTTATGGCAACATGACTATTAAATTGTGACTGTTAATATTAGATAAATATTAGCTAAAACAAATAAAGCTGGTTATCCTTTAGAAGTCTGCAAAACAGCATTCACCATGGCACTATATTCAATTAATGGGTTTATTTTACTTTTCAGCTATTTTAACTACATTTTATTGAGTCTTGTTTAATAAATAGCATATTTTCGAAGCTGTAAACAAAACATTTTACAATAAGATTTCATTTGTTTACACTGGATTACTGAAATACAAGAAAATACTATTTCAGCCTTTCTTCTTACTTCATGTTTAATTCAGTGTTACTTGCTGTATCTTTGTAATAATTTGTTAAATTTAATGATTTCTTCAAAGTCCTACGCCAATTTTTTCAGTGTAAATGTGGTTTTTATTAAGTTGTGAAAAGTTCTGTGAATAAATGGTGACCATTCAAATATTCTGCAATTTGGTTGCACTTTATTTGACAGTACATGTACTTACAGTGTACCAAAGAAAGTACCGGGTAAAGGTATCTACATGGGTTAAAGTTAGGTATAGTGGTAGCCTACTGTAGGTTCAGGGTTAGTACCTTATTTCCCAGTAATTGTCAATGCAATAATAAGTAGGCCCTATGTATGTAGGCTACATGGGGAACAGGACTGTAAAATAAAGTGTAACCCATAATTTTTTACTTTTATTCTTGAAAAAAAAATATATTATCTAAACTACCATTGAACACTAAAGTAACTTCTAAACCTGTAAAAAAAAATGTTGCCTCACAAAAATCAACAATTGAGGGCAAGTTTTAGCCTACAGTGCCATTTACAAGGTCTATTCTGTCCAGCAGGTGGCAGTATGTCTATTTGTCTGGCGTTTGTCTGTACATTCAGTCTATGGTAAACAGTCTCCAAAAATCAACCCACAAAGCTGAATCCAAATACAAAAAGTAATGTTTTCATGCCGATTCGAGATTAAATGACTTGTTTTTCAGAATAATCATTAACAATCACTTCAGCTCGAGTAATGTCCAAGCCGTGTTCTGATTTAGCTACCTAGAATCAATTCATATAATCTAAATAGCCACACTCATGGACATACTCATCCTAGAATAGCACTCTTATCGGGAGAAGTCGGTAACCTAGGTGACTGTTTGAAAACATGAAAGGTAGAATAATGAACACGCACTTCTGTTGGAAAACTGCTGAACAATCATAAAGAAAAACGATAGGATGAATGTCCTAAACATTTGTCAGTAAGATTAGAAGCAATAATTTGGGAGATTCTTCTGTTTTCTTGTCATGTCGTTAATTTTGAACGAATTGACTCGGGACCAAGTTGTCTCGGGGAGTGATTCGTTAATTTTGTGTTGACAGCGCATGCGCAACATCCCGTGGGTTCTGTACTGGAAACAGAAATGATTAATTCATTCATCTGTCGAGTCTCTTAGGGTTTGGGTCAGAGTCTTTCGTTCTTCTTCCCAGCAAACAAATTTAGGTTCTGGGAACGTTCTGGGAACGTTAGCTTTTGGTTCCCAGAACGTTCCTAGAACTTTCCCTTAAGGTTAAGGGAACGTTCCCGGAACATTCTCCTAACGTTATAAAAATGGAACCTAAAAATAACCTACATGGAACGTTCCTATAACGTTCTTGTTTGGTTCCCAAAAAAATATCCTCATCAGACCATTCGGGAACGTTAGGGGAACGTTCTGTGTTTGCTGGGTTATCAGTCCCATAGTGGCTATGCTGTCGGTACCGGAAATAGAAATGATTTGTTCACCTCTCGAGTCTCGGGTCTGATTCTGAGTCTTTCTTTCTTTTGTCACGTGATAAACGAATGACTCGAACCCCAAGACTCAGAAGATGAGCTAATCAATTTTGTATCCGGGAATGCTTCCATTGAAGGAAGTATTTTTTTATACTTTTACGCCCCTATTCGGACGGGACTAGTTTAACATGTGAGGTATCTGTAATAAGCTTCTCTGTGATTTTATAGTCCCGTCCGAATGTGCCATCTCAGTGATCAATACAGACAATTAGTAAAAAGGTCCGGAAAAAGGATAATAGCGAATAGACCCACTGAAAAATATGTACGTAAATAGTAATTTCGTGCCCAAAAGTAGTTTTTTCTCGTTTTTTTTCTAGACGTCAACGTTCTAGTCGCTGGGACAAGTCTGTGGTAAAACTCAAGTTAATTCAATCTAAAAGTTCATTAATACATCGTTCGACCAAACATAACTGTTTTATATGAAATAAAATATAGGTTTTAGCTGTTTGCGCACATGATTTCAGGAAGCGCACATGACGACAGGAGGTTGACGTGGATGTGCAAATCGAGTTACCCTCCAACTACTTAGTTTTACTGAGATATCTTATCCCGTGCGAATTGGCCATTAATATTACAGGCGTCCTGTGGTAAAATTACATAACTCCATCAACCCTTGTAAAGATAATCCCTTCCGTATGCAGGAAACGTACTATATTTCAGAGTAAAATGGCTTCTCGAACAAGAAAACATGTAAGGCAGGACTAGAGTATATTCTAGAGTCCAGGAATAGAGTCCTAAACCTCAGTCCATCTATTAGATGGTTGAGGTTTGCTATTGATCAATCACCTTAATGCTGTGCATACACAAATTATCTTCACATC
The DNA here is from genome assembly GCF_016745375.1 of Pimephales promelas. The sequence goes on from NW_024121144.1 coordinate 16,459,867, forward strand.
TAGATCTTTATTTTTAAACCAGCTGTCTGACGGGCCTATTCACCTACAGCAAAAGAAAAATGTGGTTGAATTAACTGATTGCGCAGCTAAAACTGATCTTGTCCCAGTTGAATGCCACTAATACGACATTAAGAAGGAAGAGAAGATGAAAGGCTCTCAATAAGCTCTTTTGTAAAGAGACCGATTAACCATTCTTTACCAATACAAGCTCAAGAATGTGTGTATGAATACTAGGATAATCAGATAATAAACTATCAGCAAATACTGATATGCCATTATCAACAATTCTGTGTATGAAGTCATTAAGAGGCACGTCTGCGGTATGAAACCACTCAAGTCATTGATTGATTCAGTGGACCAAACAGTATCTTTCAGAGATTGTAGCATCTGATGTCAGCCATTCCCCACTGTACTTAAATCAATACAAATAACAACATTAATTAGCACTTCAGTTGATCAAACAGATTTGATCAACAGCTCCATTTCCTGCTTGATGCTCTTTAGTGAGAGAAATCAGAGCATTCAACCTGCTCTTAAAACCTCCACTTCCATTAACAAGAGAAAACTCATGCTTTGACTAAACTATCTTGGCCTCAAGATAGTTACTCGTGGCCTCAAGATACTAACTCGTGGCCTCAAGATAGTAAATCGTGGCCTCAAGATACTAACTCGTGTCCTCAAGATACTAACTCGTGGCCTCAAGATACTAACTCGTGGCCTCAAGATACTAACTCGTGGCCTCAAGATAGTAACTCGTGGCCTCAAGATACTAACTCGTGGCCTCAAGATAGTAACTCGTGGCCTCAAGATAGTAACTCGTGGCCTCAAGATAGTAACTCGTGGCCTCAAGATACTAACTCGTGTCCTCAAGATACTAACTCGTGGCCTCAAGATAGTAACTCGTGGCCTCAAGATACTAACTCGTGTCCTCAAGATACTAACTCGTGGCCTCAAGATACTAACTCGTGTCCTCAAGATACTAACTCGTGTCCTCAAGATAGTAACTCGTGTCCTCAAGATACTAACTCGTGTCCTTACTAACTCGTGGCCTCAAGATAGTAACTCGTGGCCTCAAGATACTAACTCGTGGCCTCAAGATACTAACTTGTGTCCTCAAGATACTAACTCATGGCCTCAAGATACTAACTCGTGGCCTCAAGATACTAACTCGTGTCCTCAAGATACTAACTCGTGGCCTCAAGATACTAACTCGTGGCCTCAAGATACTAACTCGTGTCCTCAAGATACTAACTCGTGGCCTCAAGATACTAACTTGTGGCCTCAAGATAGTAACTCGTGGCCTCAAGATACTAACTTGTGGCCTCAAGATACTAACTCGTGTCCTCAAGATACTAACTCGTGGCCTCAAGATAGTAACTCGTGTCCTCAAGATACTAACTCGTGGCCTCAAGATACTAACTCGTGTCCTCAAGATACTAACTCGTGGCCTCAAGATACTAACTCGTGGCCTCAAGATAGTAACTCGTGTCCTCAAGATACTAACTCGTGGCCTCAAGATAGTAACTCGTGTCCTCAAGATACTAATTTGTGGCCTCAAGATACTAACTCGTGGCCTCAAGATAGTAACTCGTGTCCTCAAGATACTAACTCGTGGCCTCAAGATAGTAACTCGTGGCCTCAAGATAGTAACTCGTGGCCTCAAGAGACTAACTCGTGGCCTCAAGATAGTAACTCGTGTCCTCAAGATACTAACTCGTGGCCTCAAGATACTAACTCGTGTCCTCAAGATAATAACTCGTGTCCTCAAGATACTAACTCGTGGCCTCAAGATACTAACTGGTGTCCTCAAGATACTAACTCGTGGCCTCAAGATACTAACTCGTGGCCTCAAGATAGTAACTCGTGTCCTCAAGATACTAACTCGTGGCCTCAAGATAGTAACTCCTGTCCTCAAGATACTAATTTGTGGCCTCAAGATACTAACTCGTGGCCTCAAGATAGTAACTCGTGTCCTCAAGATACTAACTCGTGGCCTCAAGATAGTAACTCGTGGCCTCAAGATAGTAACTCGTGGCCTCAAGAGACTAACTCGTGGCCTCAAGATAGTAACTCGTGTCCTCAAGATACTAACTCGTGGCCTCAAGATACTAACTCGTGTCCTCAAGATACTAACTCGTGGCCTCAAGATAGTAACTCGTGGCCTCAAGATAGTAACTCGTGGCCTCAAGATAGTAACTCGTGGCCTCATGATAGTAGTAACTCGTGGCCTCAAGATACTAACTCGTGGCCTCAAGATAGTAACTCGTGGCCTCAAGATACTAACTCGTGGCCTCAAGATAGTAACTCGTGGCCTCAAGATACTAACTCGTGGCCTCATGATAGTAACTCGTGGCCTCAAGATACTAACTCGTGGAAACAACATTAACAACATTACAAAACAAGACTACAACTCAACCTGCTTGGGAGCCTTTTTGAATTCACTGACAATATTAAATTAAGCTGTGCCCAACCATAGTAAATAAGTTGAATCAACGTAAGTACATTCAATTGGAATAACAGAAGTGCATAATGAACAAATTAATAAGTTAATTACGTGGAAAACCTTTTTTGAATGTGTGTTCTAGCTCAAGCACACCCGGTGCAACTAATGAAGCCCTTGATGAGATGCATCAGGTGTGCTTGAGACCTCTTTTGCCGATTTGTGCATTCGTGAGGGATTTATTCAAGGGGTCGAATAATTTTAAGACTGAATAAAGTTGCTTTTTCATTTGAATTTGGGGAAACTACTTTTTTTGAGTGATGATTTTAGCTCTTTGTTCAATGTCATTAATTAAAATGAGAATATATGACACAATCCTTCATAGAAATGATTCCAGCTTAATTTCATTAAATGTAATCAATGTAATCTTTTAAAAATTTGATTTACCAATTTTTTTTTTTAATTAAGTCAACATGAATATTTTTCATTCGTCTTACACGGATGTACGATTCAGGTATTCAATTTCATAATATTCATTCATCCAATGCAATAAAGTTTACTTTAATGTCACATTAATACATTTCTAGTATAAGTATTAACTATAGCACTTGTTAGCATCTTAATTTATAGACCTTATGCACCAGAGAAACGTGGGCGCCATCACCTTTAGAATATTGTCGAACTTCCGTTTTTGCGGTCGCTCTGTATATTTCTATGGCATCGCTGTCGAGGAGTAATTAGCTGGTGAAGTGGATTTACTTATTGTAGAGTTAACAAAAGTTATCATGAGTAGTAATGTTTATTGTACAGCAGATGTCTTAAATGCAGACCAGAATTTTTTTTACGAGCAGTTCATTCATACCTATGCAAGATTGCTGTGAAAATACAGACCAGAAGTCACAGCGCAGCGATGAAAAGGGGCGGGGCTACATAAGGTCTATAAGATTTGCTTGCTTCATCAACCAAAACATATACTGAAAGTATTAAGTTTTCAGTCTAACCAAATGCTCTCTTCTCCACAATGGGAACCCACTGCAATTTTGCAATGTAATTGAACATTAAACACAATTACGCACAATAAAGTCTTCCCCTTTTCTCATTTTCTCAAAAACACAGAAAATAACACTTAAGAAATGTATTTTCTCTTTATCCAGCTGCAAAGCATGCTGGGAACTAACAAGCACAGCCCAGTTTCAGTTAATGCAACACAAATCATTCATGTAATCCAACACAAACAGATTAAGTAAACATAAATTTTACATATTTAAGTAGATTGAACACAATCAAATTAAGTTTGGACAAAATGTATAGATTTGCGTTGCTTAAGCTCGTTTTAATTAAGCAATTTCGACAAGCAGCAAAAATAATTTTGTTGAGTGCAGAGAAACAAATGGGTCCGAGAATGTTTCCAGCTGTGGTGGGAAAAATGTGCGTTCTTTACAGAAAATAAATGGTTCTGCAACTTTCGTGTGCGAACTGCGAAGGCAAACATTTCTGTATATTTGTGATGTAGCCTATATTGGCACTCGAATGTATCGCAAAAATCACACAGATCTCAGTTCCAGAGAGAGGATGGGGAATAATGACAGTGGGCGAGCTTTTGCGTGACGTCCACCTGAATCTGTTACAATGGCTGGATTATGTTTACATTACACTGAGATCCGATCACAATGCATCCTCGACTTTGACTTTATTCTCAAAATATTGCTATTTTATTCTCATAATTTTAGATTTTTTTTTCGATTTTCATTTAGGGTATATATGAAGAGTTCAGTTGCAAAAGCCTCTAAATGCCATTTGAAATTTTCTTCTTTAATGATGATTTTTATCAAACTTGTATATTTAAGTTCAGTAATTTAACTTAAATGGCAATTATAATTACCTATTAATTGTTATTTAAGTGAAATTACTGAACTTAAATATACTTTGTACAAGTTTGATAAAAATCATCATTAAAGAAGAAAATTTCAAATGGCATTTAGAGGCTTTTGCATCTGAACTCTTCATATATATATATATATATAAAGTGTTATATAATACTATATAATTTAGATATAATAATTGTAGATACAAATATTAAGACAATAAAACATTATTCTTATTTGGGTCACATGAAGGCTCCATACCAGAAATCAACCCCAGACTTCTTCAATTATTTATTTAGTATTTTCAAGTTCCCTTTTTATAGTTTATGCATGTTTGAACGTGTTTTGAGGTTACTGTTTACAAAAAGAAGCTCTTTGGCCAATGGATGTATTTCTCTGCACGTGTGTTGGTGTGTAGCTCTTTGACGCCATGCGCACGTCACGATGACGCTGAGCTCTACCTTTCCCTTCACTCTCACCACAGTCTGATCCTCCAGACTTCACCCACAGAGCAGTGACACAACTTGTCAGGATTCAGATTAGACAGACCATTCATAAAACCCCATCAACAACACAACAGCACGTCAAGCTGGACTCTTATCAGCACACTTCTCCAGTTCATCCTCTTTGACTTACTGTGCGCATTGTTTTCTAGCGGTTTTTCACTTATGTCCCTCAAATCCAGCGATGACTATAATCTGCGTAGTATGAGCAATCTGATGGGCGAGAGGAGGAAGAGAGCGGCGGATGATGGAGAGCGGAGTCTCATCAAGGCTCCGTCCAGCGCGAGCCTCAGCAGCGCCGGTCCCTCAGCAGCGTCTCCTGCGCCCGCGGACCTGGAGCGCGCGGCGCGCAAACAGTTCCAGCAGGATGTCACGCCGGGTTTCGTCTACGTGCTGGCCGCGTTCTCCGCCATCGGCGGCTTTCTGTTCGGCTATGACACCGGGGTGGTGTCCGGGGCGATGCTTCTGCTCAAGAGGGACATGAATATAACTGCCCTGTGGCAGGAGCTGCTGGTGTCCGGGACTGTTGCCGCGGCGGCGGTGTCCGCGCTGCTAGGCGCGTGTCTCAACGGGTTGTTCGGGCGGCGGGTGTGCATCCTCACGGCCAGCTTTGCCTTCGCCATCGGGGGAATAGTAATGGGATCTGCTCCTAATAAGGAGACACTGCTGGTTGGACGACTCATAGTGGGACTTGGGCTTGGTAAGTGAGACACACCTCTGACTGATGGTGATGCATTCAGTGTGCAGAAAAGTTATATGAGGTTGTTTTGTGTCTTGCTTTTTTATTGTATTTCAATCTTCTGTTGATTTATAGGTAACATTTGACAATAAGGTGTCATTTGTTAATTACAATTGTTAACATGAACTAACAATGAACAGAACTTCTACAGCATTTATAAATATAATATTTATCAAAGTTAACATCATTAATACACTGTGAACTAATATATGAACATGAATATTTTTATTAACCAACATACGTTAACAAATGCTGTAATAATATATACATTCATTGTTAGTTCATGTTACTTGAGACCTATTGTGAAGTGTTTAATATTTATGTAATTTAAAATTTAAAATGTAATGATTATATAAAACAGGTATAAATGTAGTTACATATTACTACATGTATTTACTATATGAATAAGTAAATAATGACTAACCCCCGCCTAAACCAAAACAACCCTAACAGTAACTCTATAATAATACATAGTTTACTAATAATTACTTATAAGTGCAAAATAACAACGGAAACTTAAAAGTGTTACCAATATTACTACATTGTAAAAAGTGGTTAATATACAGTTTTTAAAGAGCCAAATCTACACTTTTAAAAAGCCTAAATGTATGTTTATCTTTATGTAGTCAGGTGAATTCAGTCTTACAGTCTTAAATAACTTTTGGACTTAATCAAATAAATTAATTTATAAAGTTACCTAACAAAACAGAGTCTGCATTTTTTTTTTAATAAAAATATATAAATAAACAGCATTTTTAGAAATCAGCAACATTGTGTTTTGTAACGGTACATTGTTGGCTATTTTAAAACTCATTTCAAACTCATTTTATTTTAAATTAGGCTGGCAATTTCGTCCCTGTGGAAAATAAACACCTTTCTCAATAGTTTATGTAATGTATGTTTATCAATAATGTTCAATGGTCTATATACAGAATTGAAATTATTTGTTGTATTCTTTTTTGAGTGGAACCTTCCCAAACCAGAAGTGCCTCCCATAATATAAAATGCAGTAGGCTCATTAGGAAAAAGTGGATTGGAGTTGATGTGAATGACCTTTTTTGGATACCTTTGTTCTCTTGCCTGTTTGTAAGGAGATGGATAAGAGTGTGTCTCTTTTCACATTTCCTTTGTGTCCTTTGGGACACAGCTCTATTCAGCCAGTCCTTCCAGCTTAAAACACTTAAGCACGAGACAGTTCTCTAATGTATTTGTAGACGACCCGGGATGTGGGTAGTAACATGTCATCTCACAATGGAGGAAATCAAGCTTTACCGCCATTAGGTTTAGCCCCTTCCTCACCCATGGCCATTCCAGCCTCTGATTCCTTCTGCAATGCTCCTTAAACTTCGAGATGCAGCCCAACCACTTCCTGACTGAGAAGGCTAAAGGCCAGTACACACTGGGACGAACATCAGCGTGCGTAATTAGTTTTTTGTGTTCACACCCAAGCGATTTTCGCTGACGATGAGCCGAGTGAACATGCAAATTCATTCCCTGACATTAGATGGCGCCCATTTGCTCTGCAATACCACTCAATAACAGTTCTCTTTTATCAAGATGTTTAGTCGCAGTCGCGTTTTTCACATAGTTCTTTATGTTCCCCCACCAACAAGACCAGCAGCTCTACATTCATCTTGCCTTGCATCTTCCTCGTCTTATTTCTTCCTGGCAGTGTAGACGGCGACGCTACTTGACGTAGATCTTCTTCTCCGTTCCGTATGTGTGCTCGGCAAGACCGTTTTGTGTTTGAGCATCAGGGCAGTCCAGTTCTCTAGGCCACTAGTGTTTTCATCAGCACAGTCTCATCCCAAGATGTCATGACTGACGTCTTGGGACGTCTTTTGACCGTACGTCAACATCCGCATTTTTAGGGTACCCTTAAACGTCGGTTAAATGACGTTATCGGATCCTAACCCTACCGCAGACCTAAACCTACCCCGTCACCTAACTGACGTTAAAGGGTTAGTTCACCCAAAAATGAAAATTAAGTCATTAATTACTCACCCCCATGCTGTTCCAACCCCGTAAGACCTTCGGAACACAAATAAATATATTTTTGATTGAATCTGAGAGCTGGATCAGTCCTAGATAGACTGCCTAAGGGACTGGCTCTTGACGGCCCATAAAGTCATTAAAGAAAAGGTTTAAATATTCCATATGCCTACAGCGTCTCAATTATAAGTTGATCAAGCGACGAGACTACTTTTTGTGCGAAAAAAACATAAATAACGACTTTATTCGACTATTCCATTACTTCCTTATGGGCGCATGTGCGAGAACTGAGACGAGGACGTTCTCCTTCGACTACTTCTTGTTACCGGCTGCTCACCGCTTAGGAGTATTACCGCCCCCTACCGTATAAGATGATGTGCTATATAACTTTCTGTTTACAAGCAGAGAAAGATGCGCGCTGTACATTCGCTTTTCAATTAGCGTATTTTCCGCACTATAAGGTGCACTTAAAAGCCTCTAATCTTCTCAAAAAAAGACAGTGTTCCTTATAATCCGGAGCGCCTTATATATGGATCATCATTTTATACGGTAGGTGGCGGTAATACTCCTACTCTTTCTTTGGTCCACTTGAGATGTGAGCAGTTGGGGTAAGGAATGTTTTAAAGGTTGCCTGTCTAAGTTTGTCCCACCACCATTAAGAGTCCCTTGATCCTTGTAGCATTGACAATTTCCCTAAGAGTCAAGCCTTCCTTGAAGTGTTCAGTCCACTCCAAAAATGGATCTGCAGAGCGCCTATAACCTCATCCGTGAGAGAGATGAGTGAAAAACTGGTTTCAGTACATCAAGTGGGAACTGTGAATATCGGGTCATGCCATATGGCCTGGTCAGCTCTCCCTCTGTATTTCAGTCATTTATAAATGAGGTTCTACAGGACTTTCTACACCGGTTCATCACACTCATCATGTTCAGGAATCCCTAGAGAAACACCAGCTACACCTCAAATTCAAGAAGTGCCAGTTTAACTGTCCATTTCCTGTGATATTTCATATTTTTTCAAACAAAGTGCAAGCTATCACACCCTGGCCTCAACCTTCTACCAATAAGTAACAATGCTTTCTCAGCTTTACCAACATTTGATGGCTGTTCATTCATAATTTAAGCTCTCAACAGGGCCCCCATCCTCGATCAAATTGTTCCAGAGCTCCTCTTTACTGTGGAAGACGACGTATCTGTCACCGGGGTTGATGCTGTCCTGTCCCAGAGATGGGGAACTCATCCCAAGCGTTATCCCTGAGCTTGTTCTTTCTATTTGTTTGTGCTGTTCTCTTCAAATATTGTCCACAGCAGTCCAGCATTATCAGTATTATCAGTCATCACAGACCAAGACAAGCTTGAGTACCTCTGTTCCACCAAGAGACTGAATCCTTGGCAGGCTCGCTGGGCACCCTTCTTCAGACCAACCCAATTGCTCATACGTGCCAGAACCACTTTATCGCTGGAGTCACAGAGATGTTGGCACTGACCGAGAAGATACTGGTGGCCCCATCTCCTATACAACATAACTATATTCTCACATTGTGTTCCTAGATTGAGTCTCCAAACTTCCAACTATTTTTTAATGATGGATTTTCATAATTGGTGGGTTGTGGCTATGCAGAAAGCAAATACCAACTCAAACCTAAAAAAAAATGTTTGTGTGTGTGTAGGTTGACTACATTTTTTGGACTATTTAATGTCTGTCAGACTTGAATAGTGTTTCAACAAATGCGCACAGTGAGCTTATTTAAATGTGTTCAATGTGGCTGGTTTTTCTAGAGGATTGTACACTGTCTTTTTAATTGCTTTGCTTAAAGGATACCAAGTGAGTCATAGTGCGTGTAAGATCACAGGCTTTGATAAAATTTCATGGAGCGCTTCATTGAAAATTCAGAACTATTTTTAACTCTGGCAATTAGTACAGAGTCATAAGGATTCACATGATTCGACTGGGTGAAGACTGACAGAGTCAAGCTTAAGCTGTATTTCTCATTAATGACTGTGCGTACCACAAGGAGTTTCCAAGGATGACCTGAATATACCACAAGCATTTGGAAAGATCAATTTAGCCTGATGCTGCTTATTGTCTAGGATTACACACTGTCATTAGGGAAAATTGGTGTTTTCTCAATCCTTATAATGCCTGGCTGAGTAATGCCATCTTAATTGCTCAAATCCAGAGAATCGCCATTCGAGCATTAAACTGTGGACCATAATCCATATATTTATCATTTTAAAGGTAGGCTACTATTACTTATTAGTAATACACACACTATTTGCATTGGAGCGGTGGGGTTGGTATGTTGTTCTTAAGGGTGGTCTTTTCAAGTCGCTTCACTTCCATTCATAAATGCTCTCCTGTGGCCTCATAAGATAGTAAAGCGTCCATCGAATGTGGACTTAGTCCACATCCGGAGACTTTCCGACAATTTTTTTTTTTTTAAAGCTACACTGTGTGATTTTTACCTCCATCTAGAGGTGAAAAGGTATATGACCATCCAGTGAATATTAGTTTCTGTTCCTCTCAATGCCGATTTCGTTTTAACTCCTACGGTGGCCAATGTAGTCCAAGATTAACATGGCTTCCAGTTCGACCTCGTCCATGAGCGTTAACTCAAACATAAATGCGAAAGGCGAAGCTTGAATTAACGGGTATTACCCTCTTTGGCTAATGTACTTTCAAGATGGAGGGGCAACATGGCGACCGACCCGTATGTATTTTCAATGGCATATTATACACACACAAGAATACTTGATTACTTGAACGAAGTAAATATACAATAACGAGCACATATATTTTTGAAAGAACTAAGTGTTTTTAGCTAAGAATAAACTAAAAGAGTTACACAGTGTAGCTTTAAATATGTTTTTGGACATATTTTTCTATTTGCATACTTTTTTTTAACATGCTATAGTAGGGAAGTATTTCATTTCCGACACTATCTTTGTATTCATGAGGTTTGATAATATAATGTCTTTTTTTCAAATTCTAGTTCTATTTGCAAACACTGATAAATACGTCGTCTTGTAACTTTTCTGAAAGGTCATTGAACTGATTAATTAACCACTGACTTCTGGTTTAAGTGATTGAGCCCAGTTACTTCCAGGCTGACCTTTATGGAAACACAAAACCAGTATGGAGCAAAAGGGTCAAACCATCAAATGAATGACCTTTTCCTCAGCTCATTATGTTTATTTAGCAGAGCTATGACAGCAAAGTATGTGTTTACTCTACTTTATATGAGTCAAATCATTAATGCAGTGTTCAGAAAGTCCGTCTCAATAAATTTGGGCAATTCCTCACCCTAACAATCCTTCAAGCCGGGCACAGATCTTTGTGCTAATCACAGATGGTGTAAAGTAGAAGTTAATTTGGCTTGGCAATGTCTGAGCCAATGGTGTGATCAGAGAAGTAGCTACGCTGTTTTGGCGATCGTCTGCTGTCACCATGACTCCTCCACCGTTGTGGAGCGAAAGGCCATTAGAGCGATGGCCTCTCACGTTGAGTGTCTGGGGTAGGCCGTTGAATGAAGTGGGTGGGGTTTTTTTTGCTTTAAGACACTCACTAATAATAGAGACAACTACAGCTTCAGTGTAGAGTCTCACACTAATGAGTCCACTCTTTTGTTTAGCAGCTAAACCTAGGCAAAAGTATCCTGTTTTTTAGTGGACTTAAACAAGACACCAAAACAACATAGATTGTCTCCATTTCCTCTGACTGACTGTTACATCATTAGGGCAGAGCTTCAATGTTGTTATTGTAATGTATTGTACTCAGGAAATCTGATATCAGTGGATTGATACTTGCTAAGTATTCCCTAGTACAGTAAACCGATTTAATGATGCCCATTAATGTTGAAATAAAACACTCACACTGTAACTCTCATGCAATATCAATAACATTTAGGTCAAACCGTTATGTCTGTCTGTCTATATGTCTGTCAGTCATATAATGGAGGTATATGGGGTCCACCTCAAAGAGCATGCACAGAGAAGTCTCGTAAATGTAAGTACACATTGATGGCCTAAGACAAGAAACGAGCGGTTTGTGTGAGAAAACGAACAGTATTTATATCGTTTTTACCTCTTGTAAACACAGCCACGTCCAAGTACTCTAAGGGTGAGGGCGCTTCTTTCTGCGCAAGCTCGCCGATACGCGCCGGAAGTGATCTCTCGCGCATGTACGTCACTCATTGTTTACACAGATTTCAGAAGTGTTATCCTTCACCGTGGAGATCTAAATATATTTAGATATACAGGAAATTGCAATGGAAGACGATTTCGATATATCAACAGACAACATTGATTTTTTTCCCGCAACCACGCAAGAGATCACTTCCGTCGCTTTCCGGCGCTTGCGCAAAACAAACCACCCTCGCCCTCAGATCACTTGGACGTGGCTGTGATAACAAGAGGTAATACGATATAAATACTGTTCGTTTTCTCACACCAACCGCTCGTTTCGTGTCTTAGACCATCAATGTGTACTCACATGTACGAGTCATTAAATCATGTTTAATTTGGACTTCTCTGTGCATGCTCTTTGAGGTGGACCTCCATAGACCTCTATTTTTGACTGACAGACAAGAACGTTTGACCTTAAAATATCAAAATTGAAAATACTGTGGAAACAAAGACACCTACATCTTGGATGACCTTGAGGTAAGATAAACAAGTGAACTATCCCTTTAATATCATATCACCTACATTAAACCGTAATTTCAGTTACCAAAATCAAACATGAGAAATAATCAATTTACTGAAGCAATCGTACCATTTTAGCTAATTTCTACAAGTCTTTAAGCTTGTGCAATGCTGTACTATAAGCTACCAAACAAGTTTACTAGTAGTTTATGTATGTATTTTACAAAACATGCACTATGGTAAAAGCGTTTTGAAGTCATAACATAGTATTATGCAAAGACACCACATGCTGTAATCATTATTTGTGTGAATAGAAATAAAAATGGCTGGTGATTTAATCAAGGTTGGTTAGGATGAATCCATAAAGGTAGCTGCTTTTTCAGATTAGGTTTTGGAACAGACCCTGGGCGAGTCGTGATTTCATTGGATATGCAAATGATTTTATGTTTTGCCTCTCAATGCCACGTATGAAAGATGAGATGGACCACATACAGAGATATCATCTAAGTCATTTTGAATGATCCTTCCATGTGGCATAACATCGGTCTTCCCACATGTATAAAAAATGCGGGTCTGTGAATAAGCATTGTCGGATAACCTCCATCAATCTACGTGAGAGAAGAACACATCCTTCGCTCATGTGAAGTCAGTGTCTTCCAAAACGTAAATGAGATGCCAATAACAGCTGTCTTCTCACAGTATTGATTAACCTCCTTCTGAGGGAAGCAGCGAGGCGTTCCCATGGCAACAGGTGCGTTGTCTGCCGGGCAACGAGAGCGACAGTGAACTGGGGCTATTAATAGAATTTATAGCGAGCGGTTATGTCGTAGACCTTAGATTAAATGTGGGCTGGCATGGACTTTTTGTTTGTTCTCCTGTGTAAATATCACGTGAACACTGGTCCCGGCACACCACATCACACTTCCATTTCCTCCCCATCCCAGTCTGCTAGAACCAAATGCACATTTTATGGTGTCCCTGCTATTCCAGAAATCACTTTCTTATTGAAAATGTGCATAACGTGACACATCTGTGATGCAATTGGTGGGAATGAGAAGCATGTGGCCTGGCTGTATCCTCTTTTGAGCCCCATGTGATTGGCAGGGAACATGGGCGCACAAAGCATATTCACTATGCGTGTCACATATTGTTGCGTGGTCCTTTGTAGATCTGAGAGACAATGCCAGTGTAATAAGGCTTTCAGTGTTTGGGGATTTGTTATGTGGTGCATGTCTGCAGTATTTGGCTTCCATAAACTCGTTAAATAAAACAACCTTTTTTTAAGCCCCAATCCCCATTCACTTTCATTATTGAGACGAGCAGACAGTAGTTTCTTCGGATGAGTTTGTAGCAACCGGTTGAGTGAAGGATTGAATTTTCATTTTTGGGTGACTCATTCCAAAGCGTTTGTGCTTTGGGCACCATACTTTCTAAACACTGGATAGATTAGAAAGCAAGCAAACCTATGTAATAAAAGACAAAAGTGTGTAGGATAATACTTTTCTGTTGTGCTTATCCATGTTTTTGCCTTTTTTTTCTTTCTTTGATCAGCCAAAGAGGTCAAAAGAGGCATTAAATTTCATTTTCTTTACTTGATATTTCAACCAACTCGCCCGCCACTCAAAAAATCAAACAGCTTGAACAACTTACTGCACTGTAAAGCCATATAATTAGTTTCACATCTGTGGAATATGAGCATCTAATGGAAATATGCCAAACCAATTGGAACATATCCTATTTGACTGCTATATATACATCCGTCCAGGTATTGGGTCCATGACCATTCCTGTGTACATCGCTGAAACATCGCCACCCCACCTGAGAGGACGCCTGGTCACCATCAACACACTGTTCATCACAGCGGGCCAATTCATAGCCAGCCTTATCGATGGGGCCTTCAGCTACATGCAGCATGGAGGCTGGAGGTAGGAGCACCACGTCTTTGGGTTTAAATGACAGAATTTGCATGGAATCTAGAATTTGTCTTGTTTCTTTGCTGTGGGACAATACAATGACTGTATTTTTTATGTTTGAGAGTATTTCCATGATGTCTACAATACAGCGCCATGGGATGTGAGCTTGAAGTCTGAATTGAGTGTGATGCGAGAATGAATTCACTGTGTGGATTTGTCTACCTTTGTCAGCTCTACTGGAACAGACTGATCTCATGAAGTAGCGTGTGTATGACACGCAAATTCGTATTTCCATTTTTGGCGTGCTATCAAGACGCATAATTGCCTTTCAGCGTGTTTATGAACGCCGTTGACTTAACGTTATATAAATATATGACTTACCTCAACCCCGTCCCTAAACCTAACCGTCACTGGGGTTAATGGCATTTATGACTGTTACCATCCTAGGTAAAAAAAAAAGATATGACTTACCTCAACCCCATCCCTAAACTTAACCGTCACTGGGGTTAATGGCATTTATGACTGTTACCATCCTAGGTAAGAAAAAAAAGATATGACTTACCTCAACCCCATCCCTAAACTTAACCGTCACTGGGGTTAATGGCATTTATGACTGGAGATTTGACTGCGTGTTCGGACACGCGGAATGACACGGACGTTAATGGCGTAGACATATACGCATACACGCGGATAGCTCAAAATGCGTAGAGATAACACGCCACGTGACTCGAAAGTGGCGTATATGTTTACGCAAAAGTCATGATGTCATGTTGACTGGAATGAACCATCCTGTAGGGCAGATCCTGTAAATCATATCATTTTCACTCTATGTAGCTTGTCATAATAAAGCCTCAAAACGAAACAAAATAAATGTTAAACCAGCAAATATCCCCCTCGCAATGTGTTGCTGTTGCTCTGGGAAAGAAAATGGTATACTTGATGGAAATTTTGCCATTCATTTACTTTTTTCTTTCCCATGATCTAAACCACAAATCGCTCTATGTTAATGAAGGGATTACTGCATAGCCAACTAATTATCATGATAATTTGCAGTAAATAATGATTCAAAGGATGGCTAGGTTTATCCAAAGAGAAGAAGACCATAAGAGACTAAAAGAATGATTTTTTCCCTCTTAATTTCTTCTAACACCCTCAATTAATGAAATTTCTGTTTCGTGTGTAGGTATATGCTGGGTCTGTCAGTGGTCCCTGCATTGCTGCAGTTCCTAGGGTTCCTCTTCCTACCAGAGAGTCCTCGCTGGCTCATCCAGAAAGGTCTGACCCAAAAGGCCCGGCGCGTGCTCAGCCAAATACGCGGCAACCAGAACATTGACGAGGAGTATGATACTATCAAAAGCAGTATTGAAGAGGAGGAAAAGGACTGTGGAGGAGGTGAGAAAATAGTCTTGCAAACACTCAGAGATGCAAGTAGCTCAAAGAAACACAAATATAGTCTCAGTTCACTGAAAGTAATTAAGTGCACAAGAGAACCCCATGTGGATATTGGTAACTTAAGAAGCTTTCACATTTTCAGCGATTTGCTGCAGAAATGCGCCCGGAAGCCATTCGTTTTAAATGGAAGACATTAGTATCAGAAACTGCTACAAATGCGACAAACTTGCGGAGACTAATAGGGATGTCCAAGTCTAGAACTGCTCTGATTCCTTTAGTGAATGGGTCTTTGATTTAAACCGAATAGTTGAGTCTTTTTAACCAATTCATTTAAAAAGAACTGACCGTTGCGACTATTTTGTTAGAGTCCCCTTGTGGTGAAAATCATTTTTTTTTATGTTGTTTATATGCCTATGTGGTGTTTTTAATATGTTTTAAAACTAACCGTGTGCAAACTCATAAGTCAACACCATTGCTGAGTATTTTCTTTTTGAAACTGCAGTGAACCAAAGACTTGCTGGTGTTTCTGACATCGCAAACTACCTTGTAACCAATCAGGTCAATGTGATTGTCAACGAGTGGATCTCTGAGCTGGTGTGAGTGAGTGGAGGTTGGGCTAATTTGCATATTCATTGAACCACTTATATATTATGAGGCCAGGATGTAGAGTTGCATTTAAGCTGTTTTAAGGCATGAAGAAATTTGCTTTAAGGGGAAATATGCTTAAAGGGGACATACCATGCTAAATCCACTTTTTTAGCCCTTAAATGCATTTTGTTGTATATTTGGTACAGAAAAGTTGAAGTTATTCTCATCAGGTGCTTCGTTTATATCTTTATATTCTGTATTGGTCATCTTTTTCAACCTGTTCAGATTTTTCTGTTCTCTATGGCGTTTTTTGAACAATTACGTCACCGTATTTGCCGCGGAACTGACAAATAAGGACATCGACTACCATTTTTATTTCCCGCTCCGATTTTGTAGTCCAAGCTCAATGATGCAGAAGTTACAAGAAGGAAAGTCAAAATGTTCGGTTGTTGGATGTAGTGACCCTTCAAAGATTCCAACTTCAACAACCTCCTCCAGTATAAAGAAGTTTTTGCCGATCGACTTCGTCTGAATGAGGGGCCAATTCCTTCTATCTTTGGAGACGACGACGAACAGAGCATTTCGATAAGCTGTAAATATCGTTAATAAAAATAAAGTACTTTACTTTCTTAAAACACATGATGGTCATGGTTTAGCAGTACCTTTGTCTTTCTTTGTTTTTGTGTTGAAGTAACGTTACACGTCTGCAGTATTATTGTTCTTGAGTTTCATCAATGGTCATTTAGCTGATGCTTTTCTACACGTATCATAATATCAATACAGATTTTTAGTGGTAAGATTAGACTGTAGTCATTTATCTTGCTAGTGTGCTTGTTTTAACAAGAGAAATAATCGACTTTCACTTATAACACAATACAGTTACATACCATTGATTGCACTACATCCATATGAAGACGTTGTTCTGCAGGTTCGTCGTCTTCTTTTTCAACTCGCTCGCTCTGGATCGCACATGTAAGGCTTGAAGGACAAGTCTTCCATTGTTGACATTTTGTTAAAGTGTGAATATAAATGTTCTTTGACTCAATATAATCGTGTATCTCTAACCAAACTACAAAAATGGCCGAACGGGGTGGAGTTGAACCAAGTTTGAACGGGCGGGGTTTGGAGCGGGCGGGGTCCTTTTTATTTAAAGAGGCCGCACCAAAACGAGTTACCAACGGGCACACATCAGAAAAGGGGCCTGTGGAGCTATAATAATATTGTGTTACCGAATATTTTGGTGCAATGGTCAAAGAATGCCGATCATGAGCAGTTAACCGAACTATGATTTATCACGAAATGTCATGAAAATCAATTGTCTCCAGTAGTCTCAGTTAAGCAACTAGACATAGGATTTCAGACAGTAAAGCTCACTTAATCCTTTGTCTGATACAGTCGGCTATAACAGTTAAGTAGGAACACCTACCAGCAACAAACAGGACAGCATCTTGGCCATCCTTATGAAAGCAACAAGAACAACAAATCAAAATAATTGAAGATGGGGCCGCAAGTCTCACGGAATCAAAAAAACCTGGGAAATGTCAAGAGTCAAGAGGATATTGGAAAGTGGTTTAATTCTGTCCTTAATTACCTCTGATTCAGAGGTTGGTAACTTACTGGCTGAAGAGGACTTTAAAGTACATCCCACTTTCCTCTGCAGAACTAAAAGTGAAGGAGCCCTTTAGAGTTTTCAAGCTCTATTGTGGCACGTTCGAAAATGCCATGTTGCTCATTTTTATCCGCTACAGTCCAGGAGGTAATTTATTGGAGATTAATGGAAATGAAAGGGGAACAACAATGTTTCTTAATGCCGAACAGTACACGAGGGCACACCAGCAATAAAAACCCAAAGGTGCCAAAGGTGTTCATGAACCAAAATTCACTTGAGTCAACCTATAATATATTAAAATGCAATGGAAGGCAACATTACCAGCAATTCAACAGCACAGCAGGGCAGAAACAACTACTGAATAGCACATGCACTTGAACAGCATGTTTCACCCAAGCAAATCTAATTCGGCCGTAGGTGGAGACAATTACTAACCATGGGAAGTCACCAGCCCTTATACAACCTCGTTTACTAACCAATCACATGTCAGTCATAGTCTCCCAGACCTTATTGCCACTTTAGAACATCTAAATATGATTGACCTTTTGTTATGGGACAGGTTTCTGACCTCAGACAAGTCATTGTAAAACCAAGCCATAAGCCAAAGACTCTACGGACATTATGGTGATTACACCTTTGACAGAAACACATATATTTTCTGATTCTGCAGCTGAGATAGTGATGATCTCATGCTCTTATCACTCGAATGTGAAAGGTCATGGGTTTCACATGGGCAAATGTCAATTACTGTGACAGTAATTAGTAGTTACAGGAGCAGAGGTTGTGTTTGTCATAGAGAAAGTCTACTAGTTTGGAGAAACAGTAGTTTGCACTGCAGGAACCAAATGTCATTCATTTACTGTTATAATTGCCAATTTTAAGAAACAAGAGTAAGAGTCCCACCACCAAAGTCCCATAGTTCATGCTGTGGCCACATTTGCATGCCCTATTTTAAAAAGCCAGCATTTCTGGTCATCAGCATAAGGTATGTTTTGCAAGCTGGGACCAAAATGGTATAGCTGGGGATGCTGTTTGCTGGTCCCCAAAATAGGAAGTCGGAATGTTGGTGGTCCAGCCGCTTGAGAACAGGATGCTGGTCTACCAGCTAGACCAGCACTCTACCACCAGTATAAACCAGCCTGGACTAACATGGAATTCATGCATGTTTCAACAGGGATCAACAGACTATATGTGCAGTCCAAAGGGCATGTCTCAGGACACTGTTTCTATGGGAACTGGAGCTTCTAACAGCAGTTGAAGTGACGTGATGACTTTACCAATAAGTGGTTGGATCTTTAATATGGAGGGTGGGATTTAATTCTCTCATTCAGAGTAATATGAGAGCACCTTCTTGGTATACTGTGTGTTCCTTGGTTCAACAAATGAGCAGCTAGCCCCGCATCATAGATATATACACTAGATGTCACCTTGGCTATGGCAGTTCATTAGAATGAATGCGTCAATAGAGCCGCCATCTTGGAACAGGGGAGCCCCTCCACTTTAATGCGTCAGCGACAATGTAGACACAGGTCTAACGGAAATAAAATCACGAATCATTAATGCGATTTTCTTGGGGTTTTTTTGGGTCAGACATGTATTTATCATTGATTCACTGAAGAAAAAAAATTGAAAAACATTCTTCCTAGTTCAGATTTCATTCGTGTGAACATCATACACAGCACAAAAGTCCACCAACATCAATTAATTTGAAGTAAAGGCAGAGTTGGCAACGTTACCTACCTACTTCCTATGACAAGTCCCCTGTTCCAAGATGGTGGCGGTTTTGACGCATGCTTAGAACCCTAAGTGTATATGTCTATGGCCCCGCATTAAAGGGATACTCCACTTTTTTTGGAAATAGGCTCATTTTACCACTCTCCCAGAGTTAAACAGTTGGGTTTTACCGTTTTCGAATGTATTCAGCCAATTTTTTTATATTTAGAAGAATATCAGTAACCAGACAGTTTCTGGTCTCATTGACTTCCATAGTATATATTTTTTTTCCTACTATTTTTTTTTCCTACGAAAACGGTAAAACTCAACTGTTTAACTCTGAGGGAGTGGTAAAATGAGCCTTGCGATCTCCTTCAACTACTTCAGTTCAGTTCTCGCGCATGCGTCGTGGAAATCTATTGAAGTCTCGTTTCAGGCCAACAAGGAAGAAAAGGAATTGTCGAATAAACTCGTTATTTTTGTTTGTTTTTCCGCACAAAAAGTATTCGCGTCGCTTGATAAACTTATAGTTGAGCCACTGTAGTCACATGGAATATTTAAACATTTTCTTCATTGACTTTCTGGGCCGTCAAGTGTCATTTCCTTAGGAGCCAATGTGGTAGTTATACAGCTCTCAAATTAAATCAAAAATATCTTCATTTGTGTTCCGAAGACGAACGAAGGTCTTACGGGGTTGGTACAGCATGGGGGTGAGTAATTAATGACTTAATTTTCATTTTTGGGTGAACTAACCCTTTAAGGTGATGATACTCAGGGCAACTTTTTGAGCAATTTTGCCGAACAATTGTTGTTTGGGCACTTTCCCATTGAAAATTGGCAATACATTTCCAACTGGATAATTTATATGGGTCGTGGGCCCGTTTGGTTGCCTGTTGACGGCAACATTGCCCAGCAACATTGCTCAAAAAGTTGCCCTGTGTATCATCACCTGTAGAGGTTTTTGTGAAAAAGGTACACATGGACATTCACTTGATATATATGTGCTGATATATATATATATATATATATATATATATATATGATTTCACATGCACTGCATACTTTCAGTGGTGACAGAGATTTTGAAGAGAACATAATAACATTTGCATTGTAATCATGATGTGTTGTCCTTCTGTGCGGAATGGACGTTGTCTGTTTTTGTTTGTCGTCTTATTTGTTTTGATTGTTCCTGATGTGAAAAGCCTCGGCACAAATAGAAAAGGAAACGGATCAAGGAAAATGTAATGAGAAATCGTCTAAATGAGATGACACTGTTAAACCTGCCATCTGGTATCGCAATGGCGGGGACAGCTAATATTAAACATCCCGCAGTAAGCAATAGATGTGAATCAGCAAGAGGAATGATAAATGTAAGACCTTTTAAAACAGTTTCCTTAGCCTTTTTTAATAAAATCATATTGATTTGTAAGGATACAATTAAGCAATATACACTCACACTTGTGTTGTTGTAGGCTACTGAATATTAGGGGCTGTTTACGCGACAGTTTTCAGCTAAAAATGTACAATATTTTATGCGATTTGGGTACGCAAACTTTTGAAAACGGTTTTCAAAGTGCAGGTTTTTGACAACAAAAACACGAATCTCTGAAGGTGATGATGTCATGCACATGCGTATTACGTGTTCAGTCTATAGCGTTTCATCGTCATCTAATGGCTTGGCAGCAGAATACAGCGTTTTTAGTCGTTTTCGCGGATCCATGTGAATGGGGATCGTTTTGACAATGGTGTCGTCTGTAGATGGAAAGATCAAAGGAAAAACGTTCAGTTTCACATAAAATTTATATCTTTGTTATGTAAATTTACCCTTCGCCTGACCATGCTAAAGCTCCAATATGGATTAGCCTACTGCGAAAGTGTGACTATGATGACATTACTACAAAATGATTTTATGAAGTTGCTTCTTGCACATTTTGTGACGTGGTTAAGTAAAAAAACGTGTTCAGTTTTATCTGAAACATGTGAATGCAAAGATTTATGATGTATTTGTTGTACGTAGCAACTCTGAGGCTAAAAGGCTAATGCTAATTAGCCTTTTATATGCTAATGCTAATGCTATTTTCATGTTTGAAAATAGCGATAACTAAATAGCGATAGTGATAACCAATACAAACATGAGCAAAAATGCATTTTCTGAAGAAACCATGCCCTTTAACTTGCTTCGACAAGTCTTTGTGCTATTTTATCATCACACAGTTTACAGGACTCACAATGAGATGAGCTACTGATCAGCTACTGGCAGGCCATACTTATGAAGTATTGAAATATATGATAATACATGCACTATGGTAAGTATTAATAGTGTTTTGAGGTCAAAGCATAGTATTTTGAAAGGAACCGCAGCCCTGTATCATAAGTTTTGTGAACAGGACTACAATTTGTAAGTGTTTCACTGGTGTTCATTTCAACTGGAAACTTCAAACTGGAGTTTTGCAAAAATGAGTAAGAAATAAAGGCAGTATTAATGACACCCTGAATTAATAATTCAGACTTTTCATGAAACCTCATGCCTCTAGGAGATTTGGTTACATATGCACATGGAAATACATATTCAGCAGCACATATTAAATTTGAACCAATGAATTAATGAGACTGTGTATTTATGTGTGTAGATGTGTTTTTTCTTGATTTGTACAACTGTACATCTTATATGCACAGTGTTACACCTTTTTAACACATTGCATCTAAGCGTCTGCTTTCATCTCCAGACTTCATTATCACCTAAGTGGCAAGATTTGCAAGTCTTATTTATAACAAGACAAACTGAATATTAAAATGCTGAAGGTGTTGTCTTTTACTTCAGTAGTCAGAGTTGAAAAGATTTTGTCCTGAAAGTAATGAGAATATCCAGTGCATTGTGGGCTGAGTCTAATTTCACATTTAGTATTTTGAATATACAGAATTCAATAATATTTGCATAATTTGACTACATTCCAGTATTTCATCTTAATCATGCTCTTTTCAGACACTGTTGTTTCTTTGGTACAGTAAACAAGTTAACTTAACTTACATAATAATAATATAATATTTATACTTACTGTATATAAATTTTCACAAAATATTGAAATGACCTAACAGAAGTAAATGAGGGAAAATAAAATGAAATAAAAAAAATTGTTGACTTAATAAAATAGATTTAGCATAGTTAGCTGTAAACATCTTAATAGTTCAGCATGATTCTCTTCAAAATGTTCCTCCCTCATTAAAATAGTTGAACTGAAGTACTAATGTATGGAGCCCCCTAGTCCCACTTTGGCAAAAAAA
This sequence comes from Pimephales promelas, assembly GCF_016745375.1. Next base: position 16,482,544 of record NW_024121144.1, read on the forward strand.
ATAAAATAATAATAATTAATTATAACTATCTTGTGGCCTCAAGATAGAGATAGTATCTTGAGGCCACGAGTTAGTATCTTGAGGCCACGAGTTAGTATCTTGAGGCCACGAGTTAGTATCTTGAGGCCACGAGTTAGTATCTTGAGGCCACGAATTACTATCTTGAGGCCACGAGTTAGTATCTTGAGGCCACAAGTTAGTATCTTGAGGCCACGAATTACTATCTTGAGGCCACGAGTTAGTATCTTAAGGCCACGAGTTAGTATCTTGAGGACACAAGTTACTATCTTGAGGCCACGAGTTACTATCTTGAGGCCACGAGTTACTATCTTGAGGCCACGAGTTAGTATCTTGAGGCCACGAGTTAGTATCTTGAGGCCACGAGTTAGTATCTTGAGGCCACGAGTTAGTATCTTGAGGCCACAAGTTAGTATCTTGAGGTCACGAGTTAGTATCTTGAGGCCACGAATTACTATCTTGAGGCCACGAGTTAGTATCTTAAGGCCACGAGTTACTATCTTGAGGCCACAAGTTACTATCTTGAGGCCACGAATTACTATCTTGAGGCCACGAGTTACTATCTTGAGGCCACGAGTTACTATCTTGAGGCCACGAATTACTATCTTGAGGCCACGAGTTAGTATCTTGAAGCCACGAGTTAGTATCTTGAGGCCACGAATTACTATCTTGAGGCCACGAGTTACTATCTTGAGGCCACAAGATAGTTATAATTAATTTTTTTGCCAAAGTGGGAGTTTTTCACATACAGGCTTCAACCTTTTCAAAACGGTCCCTGTTCAAACGGATCTACGAAAACGACTAAAAACGCTGTACTATTCATGCCAGGCCAGTAGTTGGCGATGTCACTTTGTAAAGAAACAAGTGTGCAAAAAGCCTTTCAGACAAATTTTCTGTAAACGCATGGCTCATTTTTGTTTATTTCGTGTATAAAACTGTATACGTTTGTTCTGATACCGTATCATAGAGCGACGGATTGAAAATAACCTATATTATCCTTTGATAAAGCATAATGCAAGAAGATTGGATCGCAGGCTTTTAGTGCATTATATTAACAAGACCAGAGAGCATTAGGACATAATGATCTGTTCAGGACTTCTGTGATGTTGTTTGCCATGTTATGTTCATTCAACACACAGTCTGTAGCTTTGATAATATAATCCTCCCAGTTAAAATATACAGCTAATATTTTGCAACCTTTGCGTAGATGATTCCCAAATGAGCAGAGACTACAGGTATGACAAATCGTGCTGAAATCTCTTATCTGCCACAATTGGACACTCAAACATACACACACAGCATGCGAAAACTGTCACAACGATGATGTCTTACAATATGAGATGTGCTCCTCATTGCAAATTCTGCCATTTTGGTGACATTTATGAGGATTGTGGGAAGCAGAAAAGAACAGTGGCTTAGAACAATGTCCCAGAAATCTTGAATAATTTGAGCTTTTTCAATAGAAGAGAGGCTTTTCATGCATTTTCATGCAGTTCACACATAATAGCTGAGGATGTTATTAGAAAGCTCTGTGGATTTGGACTCTTGGTCTGATAAGAGCTCTAGGAAGTGAAATGTTAGTGAATATACATGCTGATAAAAGTGTGAGAAAACATTGAAATATTGTTTAGATTAGGAAAATATGCCCCAGATACTGTATTTAAAACCCCATGAAATGATTTGAATGCAATTTTGTTATTTCTTAATCATTTTAGACGTGTCACAGATTGTTAGAAGTATAGTAATCATACTATATTGAAATTATTGAAATTCAGTTTTGTCAGCTTTAAATGTTTCTTTGGTTAATAAATAAAGCAGCTGGTGTCTCGATCCAAACCGAAAAAAAACATTTATGACAAGCTTTTGTGTAAGTCGTGTTTCCAATGACAACCGCACTGAGATCAGGTGATTTTCAGCGGCCCTGGTACCTGTCTCAAGAGGGTAAATGGGAGCGAGTTTAAGCCAGCGGTGACAGTTGTGTAAAGTGTACTTTGAGGAGATGGAATGTCCTTGTATATGATTGTATATGATTGTAAAGCTCTTTGGATTTACAGTAGTACAGTCAGTAGTAAAGCGCTGGATAAAATGCCTCATTCATTCGGAGGTTGATGTTAAAGATATATGATTTTATTTTTTTTATTTTTTTTTATATACACGGATAAATCTGTAACATTTATTTCTGGGTTTGAGTTTTGTTTGAGTTGTTAGCCTGTTTTGCACTTTTCTAAGTTTACTTCATGTGTCTCTCCTGTGGCTAGTTATTTATCTTGTGTTTTTCCTAGTGAGTACCATCACTCACAATATAAAAATGACCTCCGTCACACATTATATCAAAATCCACTTGAAGTTTGAATTCAGGACTTGTGATAAATGTTTTACAGAATTTCTGAATTGCTAAAACATATTTCTCGAAACCATCACCCACTTTCTCAAAACGCAAAACCAAATCTTCAAACTATATTCAGAGAACCACTGACTCTTCTAGCAAAATCAAACAGTTGCCTTAAAACCATTTTATCTGTGCTCAAAATCAAACAATATATTGTAGCAAAGTAAACAAAAAAAGTATAGTAATCACAACCTACAGTAGTCAGGTGAATATATTGTATGTATATTGTACTGAATCTTGTATAGTATTGTGTATATTCAGCACTTGAAGAGTTCGGATGCAAAAGCCTCTAAGTGCCATTTGAAATTTTCTTCTAGAATGATCATTTTTATCAAGCTTGTATATCTAAGTTCAGTAATTTCACTTAAATTGCAATGAGGATTACCGATCAATTGTCATTTAAGTGAAAGTACTGAACTTGAATATATAAGCTTGATAAAAATGATCATTTTAGAAGAAAATTTCAAATAGCACTTAGAGGCTTTTGCCTCTGAAGTCTTCACTTGCATAGTAAATTCAGTAGTCCACCTACTGTACAAAATCCAAAAAGGTTAAAAGACTCTAACTAAAAAGCATGTGCACTCAAAAATCAAAGACAGTGAGAGAATCATTCGGCCTCACCATCACATCTTCATGCTGGGTACGGCCTCAGGACTTTGTCAACATCACAGACAATGTTGTCTCTTGCCAGGCAAAGCGAAAACCCCTCCTGTGTGCCATACCCAGCCTTGACAACACTGTCCACATCTTGCTCTTTCTCATCCTCCTCGTTCACCACCCCTTACACACACTCTTCCTCCTCTCCTACTTATTTTGTTTTTATCCATCAACATTCAATGCAACATTTTGAGTCAATTTTGACACTGACTTGTATTTTGTACAGTTGGTTTGAACACATCCATCCTGGTCCACCACCTGCACGCATTCCACAACTATCACGAGCTGTCACTAATCACCTCATCAACTCCTGATATAAGGATACTCCACACACACATGTACGCATACACATTGTCTGGTCTCGCCTCTACCAAGACCGCTATTGTTTGACTCATGACTTACCTGAAGTATACTCACCTATGTGTCCAATTCACCAGTCTGTTCCAATGAGAGAAATTCACCAGTCTGTTCAAGTGAGAGGAATTCACCCGTCTGTTCCTGTAAGAGAAATTCAGCAATCTGCTCCAGTGAGAGAAATTCCCCAGTCTGTTCCAGTGAGTCATCTTCACCAGTCAGCTCCACTGGGAGAAACTCCCCAGTTTGTTCTAGTGGGTCACCTTGCCCAGTCAGTTCCACTGGGAAAAACTCCCCAGTCTGTTCTAGTGGGTCATCTTCCCCAGTCTGTTCTACTGGGAGAAACTCCCCAGTCTATTCCACTGAGTCAACTTTCCCAGTCTGTTAAGTTGAGAGAAACTCCCCAGTCTGTTCCAGTGAGTCATCTTCCCCAATCAGTTCCACTGGGAGAAACTCCCCAGTCTGTTACAGTGGGTCATCTTCCCCAATCAGTTCCACTGGGAGAAACTCCCCAGTCTGTTCCAGTGGGTCATCTTCCCAGTCTGTTCTACTGGGAGAAACTCCCCAGTCTGTTCCAGTGAGTCATCTTCCCCAATCAGTTCCACTGGGAGAAACTCCCCAGTCTGTTCCAGTGGGTCATCTTCCCAGTCTGTTCTACTGGGAGAAACTCCCCAGTCTGTTCCAGTGGGTCATCTTTCCCAGTCAGTTCCACTGGGAAAAACTCCCCAGTCTGTTAAGGGGGTCATCTTCCCCAGTCTGTTCTACTGGGAGAAACTTCCCAGTCTGTTCCGCTGGGTAGTCTTCCCCAGTCTGTTCTACTGGGATAAACTCCCCAGTCTGTTCCAGTGGGTCATCTTCCCCAGTCTGTTCCACTGGGAGAAACTCCCCAGTCTGTTACAGTGGGTCATCTTCCCCAGTCTGTTCTACTGGAAGAAACTCCCCAGTCTGTTCCAGTGGGTCATCTTCCCCAGTCTGTTCTACTGGGAGAAACTCCCCAGTCTGTTACAGTGGGTCATCTTCCCCAATCAGTTCCACTGGGAGAAACTCCCCAGTCTGTTCCAGTGGGTCATCTTCCCCAGTCTGTTCTACTGGGAGAAACTCCCCAGTCTGTTCCAGTGAGTCATCTTCCCCAATCAGTTCCACTGGGAGAAACTCCCCAGTCTGTTCCAGTGGGTCATCTTCCCCAGTCTGTTCTACTGGGAGAAACTCCCCAGTCTGTTCCAGTGAGTCATCTTCCCCAATCAGTTCCACTGGGAGAAACTCCCCAGTCTGTTCCAGTGGGTCATCTTCCCCAGTCTGTTCTACTGGGAGAAACTCCCCAGTCTGTTCCAGTGGGTCATCTTCCCCAGTCAGTTCCACTGGGAAAAACTCCCCAGTCTGTTAGGGGGTCATCTTCCCCAGTCTGTTCTACTGGGAGAAACTTCCCAGTCTGTTCCGCTGGGTCATCTTCCCCAGTCTGTTCTACTGGGATAAACTCCCCAGTCTGTTCCAGTGGGTCATCTTCCCCAGTCTGTTCCACTGGGAGAAACTCCCCAGTCTGTTCCAGTGGGTCATCTTCCCCAATCAGTTCCACTGGGAGAAACTCCCCAGTCTGTTCCAGTGGGTCATCTTCCCCAGTCTGTTCTACTGGGAGAAACTCCCCAGTCTGTTCCAGTGGGTCATCTTTCCCAGTCAGTTCCACTGGGAAAAACTCCCCAGTCTGTTAAGGGGGTCATCTTCCCCAGTCTGTTCTACTGGGAGAAACTCCCCAGTCTGTTCCGCTGGGTCATCTTCCCCAGTCTGTTCTACTGGGAGAAACTCCCCAGTCTGTTACAGTGGGTCATCTTCCCCAGTCTGTTCCACTGGAAGAAACTCCCCAGTCTGTTCCAGTGGGTCATCTTCCCTAGTCTGTTCTACTGGGAGAAACTCCCCAGTCTGTTCCAGTGAGTCATCATCCCCAATCAGTTCCACTGGGAGAAACTCCCCAGTCTGTTCCAGTGGGTCATCTTCCCCAGTCTGTTCTACTGGGAGAAACTCCCCAGTCTGTTCCAGTGGGTCATCTTTCCCAGTCAGTTCCACTGGGAAAAACTCTCCAGTCTGTTAAGGGGCTCATCTTCCCCAGTCTGTTCTACTGGGAGAAACTCCCCAGTCTGTTCCGCTGGGTCATTTTCCCCAGTCTGTTCTACTGGGATAAACTCCCCAGTCTGTTCCAGTGGGTCATCTTCCCCAGTCTGTTCCACTGGGAGAAACTCCCCAGTCTGTTACAGTGGGTCATCTTCCCCAGTCTGTTCTACTGGGAGAAACTCCCCAGTCTGTTACAGTGGGTCATCTTCCCCAGTCTGTTCTACTGGGAGAAACTCCCCAGTCTGTTCCAGTGAGAGAGATTCCTGAGTCTGTTCCCATGAGTGAAATTCCTGAGTCTGTTCCAGTAAGATAAATTCCAGAGTCCGCTTCAGTCCCAGATTCCAGTCACAAGCCTGTTCCATCCTCAGAGTTCAGTCCTGAGCCTTCTCCAGAGCCTGAGCCAAGACCAAGGACTACTAAAACCTCAGCACCTCATTTAACCTCAACTCAGAGGAAGCAGAGGAAGAAACAGTCCTCTGCCAGTCTAGCCCCTGACCACTGCCCAGTGTCTGTTCCAGCCCTTGACTTTAGTCTAGTGATGGCTCCAGTCCCTAAGCACAGCACAGAGATTGCTCCAGTCCCTGAGTTCAACCTCATCCCGGTTTTCAGTCATGAGTACGCTCCAGCCCCAGATTTCAGTAATGAGTCCGTTCCAGCCTCAGAGTTCTGAATCGAGCCCGTTCCGGCCCCAGAATCTACATCGGAGCCCATTCAAAACCCTGAATCGGCATCAGAGCCCACTCGTACCTGTGAGTTTCCTCTAAATTTACCTCCAGTCATTGAGTCTGTATTCGAATTCTCCCCCCAGACCAAGAGTCCACTCCAGAGTATGGTCCGGTGAAGGCTCCAGAGCTCAGCCCATTTTCTGCTCTACCGCCAGAATCCTCAGCCATCATGGACATCATGCAAGAACCCAGCCTGATACTTCCAAGCCAAGAGACTCCCAGAATCTTTCCTGGTCTACCACCTGCATGCATTCCACAATCATCACCACCTGTCACTAATCACCTCATTAACTCTGAACCGGATATAAGAACACTACACACACACGCACTGGGTGTTTCTCAAATGGAAGGCTGCATCCTACCGAGACTGCATCCTTCCTTGTTCAGTCCTTCTGATGCTGCGTTCACACCGAACGCGAATAGCGCGTCAAATTGGTGCCTGACGCGTTCAGTTTGACGCTTGACCACTTTGTGTTAATTCACGTGTCAAAAGTGAAACTGACAGAATCGAAACCCGTTGGGGGCCATTTTTTTTCAACCAAGCATTCATCGAGAGAGTCACTGCTCTGTATTTACTCTGGAGAGTAAAACAGCGGTGTGGGGATCATCGTCGCCGTATATTTGTGTCCACCGGACCCTTCGGAGGTGAACTAGGAGCTGTGCCTGGATAACGGCTGCTGTCAGCGTTACTTTCGCCTGTCACGCGACCAGTTTGATGACCTGTTGTCCCGCATCGGAGCAAGGATCACCCACGCCCTCATCCATCTAATGTAGCTGTCATTTATTTTTGTTTTGATGATAAATAGAGCCAGCCTTCAAAAGTTATTAACCTGTCCTGTGATTTTTTTTTTCTCTCTCTCACGTCCAGACACGAACTTATGCACATGTATGTTGGTTGTCTTTACATCATAATACTATTTCATATAATCTAGATATGGAATGAATAACATTCAATACAAAATGAACATGTCTCGTATATAGAAAAAAAAGTTTTAAGTGATAAAATATTTACTTTGTTGTGCATAATCCCACCATGCATTTAGTCATATTACAAAATAATTTATTGAAGCATCCACATACTTCAGCATGTGAGCAAGCAGCTAGGCTCCTGATTGGTTAACGCAGCGCGAATTGACGCAAAGATCAGATTTTTCAACTTGGGCGGCAACAAACGCGTGAATGCACAAATAGCACTAACTCAATCATTCGCGCGTAACGCGCTTATCGCGCCAGCCGCTCAATACGTGCGAATGAGGCGTATTCGCATCTTCTGCGCCGCGCTCTACGCCTCATTCATGCCGCAGGAATTTTTTACGCGCAAAACGCGTCTTTGCATAACATTGAAATCATTCGCGCCTGATGCGCTATTCGCGTCCAGTGTGAACGCACCATGAGGCTTGTAGGCTAGTGTCCTCCCTAACAATTAAATGCTAGAATGAAACGGTCTAGTTAGAGTGCATGGCTATATCACACATGTGCCCGGCCTCACGGTCACTGTACAAAAAAGAACTATTAATTTTATTTTGGAGAAATACTTTTTATTATAAATCTTTATATTAACTGGCTTTTTTAATGCAATACAGTGAATGACAGCTGTCTGCGGCCTACCACTGGCTTACATTGTTGTCAGTTTAGTGTTACTGCAAAAAAAAAAAAAAAAACGTAATGCGTATATGCTTATCCGAAAACATTATTTGTTGTCTTACATTTCATAATAAACTAAGTCAAGCTCACAACAGACTCATTTTCTGTCAGTTAATTTCCATAATTTGGAATGTGTGCAAAGGATTGTGGGTGATTTAAGGTCGCGAAGGATACGTCCCATGCGTCCTTCAAAAGAGGCCGAATGAAGGACGCAAAACAGAGGCTGCCTTCCAAGGAAGTCGAAATATGATAGCATTAGGAATATATAACAATTCAGTTTAGAGCACCTTCATAAATTGCGTAAATAACAAAGCAAAAACACACCAGATGCACATTGTTTACCCTGCATTTTGTTAAAGTAAACCTTGCTGTTAAACCTTGCATTAAAGTTCATGCCTCCTGTCTACCATTAAACGGTCAACCCCAAACTCACACCACTGGTTAGCGACGTAGCTCATCAGGCTAGTAGCTCGAACAAACGAAGCAATGTTTTGAAAGCACCACACCTGCATGCAGCATTCACATTTTAAAGAGAAATCCACCAACAAATTGCTCATTTAGAGTTGAGATATTTTAGTACTGAAACACTGAAAAGGTTCAAATACATTGGACCAAGAAGATCATTAAAAATAGCTAGATCAAAAGAACCATTTATTCACAAATCATTAAATCTAAAGACTAGGTTTAAGAGATTTACTCACAGGCTGGTTTCAATTTTGTTTTGAAGTGGCCTGTGCATTGTTACAGTACAGAACACTTACAGTACTTAGTCATGTCTTCTTTTTTCCTACTGTTCCTCTCTTTATGTCATGACTCTGTGAAGCTCCCATCCCCTCACCCTTATGACCATAGGGTGCCATCTCCAAACAATATGCTTTTGTTCATTGCATCACTGATGCCTATAAGCTTTGTGCCGGTGAAATGTCACTGCCCATCTGGAACATATAGTTCTCTCCTTTCAAAAGGCCACAAAAGTGAACGCTTATATGACAAAACCTGTAATAAACCTGTCAGTATACAGACCTGCGTTGAGGGAAATATTGACATTTTGTCAATATTGGTGTAATATACTGTTTAGGGAGCGTAATTCAGTCGATGGAATTGAAGTCAAAGCACTGACATAAAATGGATGATTAAAAGGTCAATGTTAATTCTTGAAATACAATTTTGGTACTGTTACATTGTTATCATAGTGCCAACTAGTGGCTGAACTTGTGCAATTCAAAACGTTAGACACCATAGACACTAATCATCACAAATACACTATTTGTGTATTTAAGTTCCTCCCTTTGTGCTGTTCATTGTCGGTTGTTGTTTGTTCATCGCACGTTGTCTCGTTATTCTGAGTTCGTAATAAATCTTTATTTCTTAAATCGTTATTTCTTAAATCTTCCTGCCATGAAACAGGAAGTTTTTGTAACTTTATGGGTACATCCTCAGACCTGCGCGAAGTTTTATACGTTATACAACAGTCCTGCCCTAAACACATGTACATGCCGAAATTAGCCCACAGTCATAGTGCCACCTGCTGGCAACAGGAAGTGACCTTTAACGAAGCAGCCCCCGCCGCACGTTTGACCTACATGTACGGAATTTCTGTGGCACATGGATCATGTCCAGGCGTACAAAAAAGCCTCTTGGAGCAATGCCCTAAACCCAACAGGAAGTCGGCCATTTTGAATTTTACGTCAATTTTTGGGTGATTTGGATGCGTAGCAAATTCAAAGCCACACCGGCTGAGCTCCAGAATATGCAACGCGGCCGCCTCACACCCCGACGCGCTACAGGTGCGAGGGCCCGCCCATTGCTGCTTGCAGCTTTAATTTAAATTTGACATTTTTTATATCAATATGGTATCCTATTCAAATCAATTTTGCAAATGAGTTAGGTCTCAAGTAATCTAAAAGTAGTCGGATTATATTAATTTAAATAATCGAATGGATTGCGCTACTAATTAAATTTTTTCGTGATGTAATTTGTAATCAGTAACCGACTACAATTTGTAAGTAATCTACTCAACGCTGGTGACTTTCTTTGTATCTTCCTTCCAAAGGGTGAATGAACAGCTTCTAGGTGACAGTACTAGAGAGAAAATGCAAGAATAACCATGAGAAAGCGAGACCTCAGTCCCGTCTCCTGAGCATATGTGGAAACCTAGCAACCAGTTACCCAGGGCACTCTTGGATAACTACTCAGCTGCCAAGGTGCATCTGTGTGGCAGGGAGCTTAACCAAGGCCAGAGATAGAGAGGCCGATGTGGTGACCGAGAATGGAGATGCCTGAGGCTTGGTCAGAAATATCAGCCTGTCAAAAGGCACATTCATCTTATTGTTTCTTTGTTGCCAAGGTGTTTTTGAAGGAAAAAAGCCAACGTTCTTCGCCTGTCCTCGTAATAACACACAAGTGGTCAGTCCCGCTGACAGAGGCTTGTAGCTCAATTAGCATGAGCACATGCTTGACCTTTTTGTGAATCCAAAGTATGACACATCGATCAGTCTGCTATCGTTGAATCGATTCAGATATACAGCTGACAGGGATTATCAATGGAGGTCACTTGTTCTCAGGCAACCCTTGCCATTATGGGCTTGTGTGTGATCCGTTGGTCAGCTGGTGTCTTTCTAGTGCTGGTGGTTATGGCATTGAAAGGTACAGAATGCTGTAATGTGACTGGCAAGTGAGTTATTCTGTCAGCTAGCACAATTAGAGAATTTTTTCTCTATGATGTTCCCTGCCAATGTTATTTTTGAAAGCAAATTTTTTTCTTATATTTCTTTTAGAAGTTGACGTGAAAGTAGCGTACCTAAATGCAGCAATAAAAACAAATAGAAACGATCGCTCATTTAAAAAAAAAAAATAACAAAGTTTAAGTTTTATAAGCTCAAATTGTCGCGTTTCTCTGTTCTGTGATGCACGTTTGTGACTCTCCTGTTCGAACTCGTTTATCAAAAGGAACGAACCTTTTTCGTGTCATGTGGTTCATTCAACGAACGAAATGAATGAATTGACTCTGGAAAAGATTTGTTCATTTTGATGAACGAGTTCGAACAGGAGAGTCATGAACGCGCATCACAGAACAGAGCAAGGCGACCATGAGCTTATAAAACTTAAACTTTGTTATTTTTTTTTTTTAAATGAGCGATCGTTTCGCTTGATAAGACCCTTATTCATCGTCTGGAATCGTTTTAAGCCCTTTGAACAGTTTGCACTTCGCACTGAAACTGTCTTTTGGACCTACTGACCGTTTGGTTACCAGTAACGTGCATTATATGGAGAAAATCCTGGAATGTGTTCATCAAAAACCTTAATTTCTTTTCGACTGAAGAAAGAATGACATGATATCTTGGATGACATGGGGGTGAGTAAATCATCAGCAAAACGTTCCTAACGTTCGTTCCTTAACGTTCGTTCCTTAACTCCTTTAAGGAACGAAACGTGTGAAAACCGTGAATAACCATGACAACCAATCGAAACATACTATACAATATAATAATCAATTTAAAAGTTATGTTACGCTGTATGATATTACGCTGTAGCCACATTGGACCAGATGATTGATTCATCTGCGGGCGCCATCTTATGGTGAAACACTGGAAGTAATTTGACACGACCCTCACGGTGCATTATGGGCATTCTTTAGCCATTGAACGTACTTTACTTGTACACTTGTTATTGTGGTTCATTGTGGGATTGAATGAGTGCACTCGATAATGCCCACTATGGTTTCGGACACCACTACAAATGGCTGTACCCGCAAATAGTGCCCTATTTTAAGGTATAGGGAGTGATTTCAGACACAGCCCAAGGCAACTAAGGAAACATAGGAAATAAACTAAAAGTCTATGAAAATGAAACAACAACCGAATGTGACGGTAACATTATTTGCTTCATTTCAGATGTGTTTTTTTTTTACAATGTACTCCAGCATAGCCCGATAAAACCAAACTCAGTGTTATGAAATGCTATAAATCCATTTTGTGCTTGCAAAGTTTGTTCTCTTCTCTGTAAAGAGATCATGTAACAGTAACTGACGTGTAAAAGGACTTCCACTTAAAGCAGCTCTTGCCACACTAGTCAAGAGTGTACTCTAATTGCTTTCAGGAGGGAAAAAAAAGGTGTTTTTCTGGGCTAGTTTCACTGCAGTTAATTGGGGATCCCATGATGGTGAGGATCAAAAGGAAAAGATTTACCTTCTCGTAAAACAAAAAGGCGTTAAAAGAGCTGTTTTTCTGGGCTAGTGTCATTTCAGTTGAACATAATTGGGGATTCCATGATGGTGATGATCAAAAGGGAAAGATTTACCTTCTCATAAAACAAAAAAAACAAAAACATTGTGCACACATGCGCAACTTAAACCCTTCACCAGCTACCGTACATTTCACTGCTTCCAGTTAATGTCTTCCCCTTTAAAACTAAGAGTTAAGCTAAATGGCCAAATGGTTTCCATGGAGATGAAGAGTAGTCTTTGCAGATTTAAGGGTGTAAAGAATGTTAAAAGAAAAACTCAAGTGCTCATTTGCAATCCTTCTTGCATGTCCTGATTTAGAAGCGTTCCTGGGTCAACATACTTTGTTGATCCTGGAACAACATTTCCTAAGCATACTAACCCTAACCATGACTTATCCCTTAAATAAAAGGGAAATGATAGGTGAAAAAAACTGATGTAAAAGCACCTCTCCCTGGTTGTAAGGCTACTACAGTGTAGGGCTGTCAATTAATTGTGATTAATCACATCCAAAATAAAAGTTTGTGTTTACATAATATATGTGGGTGCACTGTGTGTAATTATTTTGTGTGTGTGTATATATATATACACACACACACACACACAAACACACACATATGCATGTATTTTTAAGAAAAAAAATATTTATATATTTTTATATTATATTATATTTATATATAATTATAATTATAAATATATAATATATTTATATTATATTATTATAATTAAAATAATTATATATTTATATATATACTGTATATATATTTATAATATAAATGATATATAAATCTATATACAGTATATACATGAAAATATTTTACACCCAATATTTTATACACCCACATATATTATCTAAACACAAACTTTTATTTTGGATTTTAATCGCGATTAATCGTTTGACAGCCCTACGGTGCAAACACTTTATAACTAGTTTGTTACGTTTTGTTTATTCTAAATTCCTTTGAATTGTAAAACAGTAAGACTAGACCTTGAGTACACACAATATGGACACTGTATGGTGTAATGGAATAACACACTGTGGCGTCTTTTTCATAAAGATGAATTCAGCATATAATAAATAGGAAAACATTAAAAATGTAAAAATGTAAAAATCTACTCGACTTTACTGCAAAAATATGGGTTCTTTTAATTCAGACAATAGGTCATGATGTATTGATCTTCAACCCCAGACAGTAACGGTTGAGAAAATGGCAAAAAAAGTTTTGCATTTGCTTTTCCAAAGGTCAAGTTTGGTGAACTCTGACCTATGAATTTACATCAGGTGAAGATGTGTGACCAGTCCCAGACAGCATCTGGTACACAGATGGGGGCCGGATCTGGGGCGACACTATGTTGCTGTCTGGGACTGGTCACACGTCTTCACCTGATGCGAATTCATAGGTCGGAGTTCACCAAACTTGACCTTTGGAAAAGCAGCGAAATGCAAAACTTTTCTCATGAGCTTGCGTTTCTGGTCTGATGGATGTAAATGGAACGAAGTGTGTAGTGTGACCGCCCCCTTTATCTTATTGATGTGCCTTTGCTGCCATGGTAACCAGTGCCTCCTGGTTCTGCATTTGGGTTGCGAGGGGCCATTTAAAAAATACGGTTTTCAACTATAACCGGAAAACTTTTTTCCATTCATTTACACGCCAACAGCATTTTGGGCGCCTTAAAACGCAAACTTTTTAAAACGATTTTCAAAGTGCAAGTTTTTGAAAGCGGTACCATCATAGTCTCTGTGTCTCTGGTGACGTCGTGTGCATGGTGTGTGTAGCCCGTTCTCATCCCAAGGCGTCATATACTGACGCTTTTGACATTTTGTCTATATCCGACGCACATGGCACCCTTTAGCGTCAATATGAGACAAATATTTATATATATATATGGGGATATATAAGGCTCCTCCTAGATGTATAACCCTAAACCTACCCCAGACCTAAACCATAACCGAACAAAGCTCTGTGCGTGATATTGACGCTAAAGGGTGCCATGTGTGTTGGATTTAGACGAAATTTCACTATAGACGAAATTTTTAGACGAAAGTGTCACTATATGACGCTCTAGGATTTATTTATTTATTTATTTATTTAAAAGAGGATGAGAATGCGTTGGTATTACGTGTTCAGTCTATAGATTTCTTTACAAAGTGACATCGCCCCCTATTGGCCTGGCATGAATAATCCAGCGTTTTAAATCGTTTTCACTGATCAGTGTGAAAAGTGATCGCATTGACAACGTTGGCGTCTGTTTTTAGTACATCCTTGTCGTGTAAAAGTACCCTTAGTTGCTCTTCAGGAGTAATTCCGCAGAACTCTACCTCATGGTTTGCTTGTTGGGCGAAATACTTCGCACATGGCACCCTTTATCGTTAATATAAAACGCGAACCCAAGGCGTCGTAAATCCTTTAGCGCTAATATGAGATTCCCCTACCCTACCCCACACCTAAACCTACCCATCACAGCATGTGTTATATTAACGAAAAAGGGTGCCATGTGCGTAGTATTTCGCGGTTTTGTTCACATATGACGCTAAAGGATAAAAATGCGTTGATATAACATAGTAATTGTGTGTCTGATCTGTCTCAGTTGATACATTTATCATTTAATGTCACAATGCCAGATGTTTATAGCCTGGTTAAAACCAGACCATCATCGTGTAAAGCCCGCCCCAACGTTTCTGATTGGTGCCTCGATTTCGACGGATTGGAAATGGGCTTGCCATACAGAAGTTGTCTGGGTTTTCCCAGGCTAAGATGTTTACTGACTGGTTAAAAGTCTCCTTTACTGACAAGCTGTAGACTCTTATCTAGAGACCAGAATATGAGAACTGGGGCAGTACTGCTTTGAATTGGCCAGTAAGAAACCACCAAAAATATCTCTTACAATAGAAGAAAAAAAATATATCTGACTGAAAGTTGAACTTTAAAACAGACAATTAAGGAATACAAGTAGTCCTTCACATCATCTTAGACAGGATGCAGATTTGTTGTATAACTTCCATGATGACTTCAGGGGCTTCCTTAGTTACCATGTTCCCTAAGCCCAGTGCAATTAGATTAAAAGGGCACGCAGATGTTTTGCCAGTTTTGTTTGGAGGTATTGCATGTCTTAGTGGATGAAGTTAGTGTCTCATTAAAAGCGCTGTTCCTCTGTACAGTCCTATTTCGAGTGGTTCATGAATTTGAATTTGGAGCGTTAATCAAATAAGCGTCTCTAGAGAATATCCAGTCATCACTCGACATGAGAACCTGCAAGCTTCCTCTGACAATATCAGAATAACACAGCACAATTTCACTCCCAATAGGGGTTATGTGTGGGAGTGTATAGAATTATAGGAATAATACACCCAAACATGAAATTTCTGTCATAATTTTCTCATCATGTCATTTCCAAACCCCTGTGGCATTAATTTTCTCTATACTTATGATTTTTCTGTAATAATCGCTGTGCTGCTCTTATTAAATATTTGAAATCAATTGTGAATAAATGTCATTGTCTTGGCATGAAAAAAAAAATGAATGTACTAACAAATGCATGTGCTTTATTTTAATGCCATGGATTAGCCTCCTTTGAAATCAGCTTACCAAGAGTAGGCAGCCATTTTAATTTCAAACTTTTGAGAGATAATTAGTCTTTTTGTTGACTAGATTTTGTCCTCTGAATAAAAATGTCCAAACAATACCCTTGAATTTCATCATATTAAATAATGAATCATAAAACATTCAATATATAAGAACGTTTTCTAAATGTAATACAAAACAAGTGTATAAAGTGTGTCAAACTACCATTTCTCAGTTTTGCTTCTTCCTGGTGCAGCTCATATTTCAATCATTTTGTAACGTTAAAGGAGAAGTTCACTTTTAAAAAAAAACTTGCTGATAATTTACTCACCCCCATGTCATCCAAGATATCCATGTCTTTCTTTCTTCAGTCGAAAAGAAATTAAGGTTTTTGATGAAAACATTCCAGGATTTTCTCCATATAATGGACTTCAATGGGAACCAAACGGTTCAAGGTCCAAATGGGAGTTTCAGTGCAAACTGCAAACTGTTCAAAGGGCTTTAAACGATTCCAGACGATGAAAGTTTAAGTTTTAAAAGCACTTCCTTGCTCTGTTCTGTGATGAGCGTCTCTCCTGTTCAAACACTGTTCAATCTTTTTTTGAATCACGCGAAGGGTCCTAGATAAGACCCTTATTCATCGTCTGGTGTCGTTTAAAGCCCTTTGAAGCTGCACTGAAACTCTCATTTGGACCTTGAACCGTTTGGTTCCCATTGAAGTCCATTATATGGAGAAAATCCTGGAATGTTTTCATCAAAAACCTTAATTTCATTTCGACTGAAGAAAGAAAGACGTGGACATCTTGGATGACATGGGGGTGAGTAAATTATCAGCAAAAGTTTTTTTTTAAAAGTGAACTACTCTTTTAAAGGGCTTTAATTCAATCCATGAACTGAATACCATCCATTCCCAAATCTACAGCCATGAAACCATCAAATCTCGTTTAATCAATTTAATCGCTGTGGGTGTAAATGGGGCTTTAACAATGACGGAGCTATTTCTCATTATAGGATGTGTGAGTCATTCTTGTTGTTGATGCAAGTCTACATGTTGACGTAAATATGTATTTATATTTGTGCTTTCAGAGGGCCCAGTGATCTGGCGCATGCTGACCTACCCTCCGGCTCGCCGTGCTCTCATTGTGGGTTGTGGACTCCAGATGTTCCAGCAGCTTTCTGGCATCAACACGGTCATGTAAGTCTCCTTCACTCAGTTCTCAGGTGTTCTTTGAATCTCAACTGAAGTACTATTATCAGTCTGTTATCTTTTTAAAGGGGACATATCATGTAAAATCCACTTTTTTAGTAAAAATTCCACTAATTTGAAATTATTCTCGTCAGGTGCTTCGTATATATCTTTAAACTCTGTTTTGGTCAAATTTTGCAACCTGTTCAGATTTTTCTGTTCTCTATGACGTTTTTTGAACAATTACGTCACAGTATTCGCAGCGGAACTGACAAATAAGGACATTGACTACCGGCCCAACACTTCAAGCAATCCGCCATTTTTATTTCTCGCTCCGATTTTGTAGTCCAAGCTCAATGATGCAGAAGTTACGAGAGGGAAAGTCAAAATGTTCGGTTGTTGGATGTAGTGACCCTTCAAAGTTTCCAACTTCAACAACCTCCGCCAGTATAAAGAAGTTTTTGCCGATCGACTTCGTCTGAATGAGGGGTCAATTCCTTCTATCTTTGGAGACGACGACGAACAGAGCATTTCGATAAGCTGTAAATATCGTAAATAAAAATAAAATACTTTACTTTCTTAAAACACATGATGGTCATGGTTTAGCAGTACCTTTGTCTTTCTTTGTTTTTGTGTTGAAGTAAGTTGACCCTGCAACACATGCGAGACTTTTGTAAATGTAAATGTAAAAGAATCAAAGGTCAACCTGCTGAAAAGATGTGTATATGTAAATATGGTCGGGCATTTGTTAATATGCTGATGGTTGTGATGTCATCATAAACATGAAGATTAAAAAATGTCAGTTTAGTTTCAGTATATACAAGTAATTTAGTCAGTATACAAATTATAATTATGAAATATATCTTGATTCAAATATGTCTCCTTTAAAAAAAATGTTCATTTATGTGGGAGGAAAGACTGTTTCACAACTGATTCAAAATTCAGAAGTTGTTCATTCACATTCACAGATGTGACTGTGCCTTTAATTCTCATGTGAGCGGAACTTTAATGGATGCCCTTCTAAAGTGCGATTTCCTCTTCGTGATCTCTTGTCTTTTTCGCTCCTTATTCACTGACTATTTTTCAAGCATTGTAAACAATCTCGGAATGTGTGCTGTTGCTAAGCAACCCCTCATGGCAAAACGAGAAGTGTTTATGGGAGAGAGGGCGGGAGAGGGGAAAATTGTGTGTGTGACAGTGTGTTTGCTTACTTTCTCAGCTGTCATTTTGGAAGATGACAGGTCATGACAGATGGATCCTAAAACGGCATTCTCGGTCAATCAAACACCTTTATTCTTATCCTTCTGTCGTTGTCAATCAATCTGTCCAAAGCAGGTTTAGACAGACAGTATAGCAGTTAAAACTGACAGGTACACTCACACACACACATATGAAGTAGTGTTTGGTAGGTTTAACCTGATGTGCTATTTCATATTTGCCCACAATCCCCTACTCCTCAATTGTTCCTGCATTGTCAGATGTCAATCCTTTATACACAGGAAGTCTTGTTGTGGGAAGTGTTGTCTGTCAAGCTTAACCTATGGACGAAAAATTACCTCTCATGGAGCAAATGTCGTGGGGGACATCTGCCAATTTGATGTCAGCCGGAAAAATCGATTTGGAGCATCTTACACTGCTATATTATTTACTTATATTACACTGTTTCTAATCAGCCCGTTCTCATCCCAAAACGTCATCTGATGCTTTTGACCATACGTCAACATCCGACGTTTTAGGGTACCCTTTAACGTCAGTTAGATGACGCTATCTAACCCAAACCCTACCCCAGACCTAAACCTACCCACGTCATCTAACTGACGCTAAAGGGAAATCGTCAGTTGGATGACACCCCAGGATCGCAATCAAGGGTAGCCTAAAACATCGGATGTTGACGTATGGTCAAAAGCGTCAGTTAGATGACGTCTTGGGATGAGAATGTGTTGTACTAATGGCTGCCCTTACACTGTAATTACAGCATCACAGAAATTCAAGAAGTGTTACAGACATCTTGAGGATCCAATGGCGTTACAAGGTTTAGTCTCAAGCACTTATAATACTTTTCATTGGTTAAATATTCGCAAAACCCACAGACCGACGTAAAGGGTCACCGATGGAAATGATTTATGAAAACCAAAATTCATATGAAAGATTTCCAACAGTTTCCGACAGTGACGATGAAACTCCTCAAAAGAATTGCAAATTTTTTAACAAAGTTGGCTAATTCGTACAAATTCGACAAATATTATGAGTTGCCAAATATGTGTGAATTCATACGAATGACCTACACCTGACCCCGCCCCTAAACCTACCCATCACTGGGGTTTAGACAAACCATACGAATTCGTACGAGTGAGGTCGTACGGATAAGCCACCTAGTGGTCGAGGTCGTGAGAACACAAAGACAATAGAATTGCTTTATCAGTGACAACCATCCCCTCCTGATGGACAAGACCCCTGTGTAGGTTGAAGCACTGGCCATGCTGTCGTAATTAGCTTGTGCTAATGCTTCCTTCCAATCAGACATTGAACTAGTCTGTTTTCCTGCAAACAGCTTTATCTCCCCTTACTCCACTCCCAAGCCATTATTCACATGCCTTAAATGATAATTAATGAGTTATTTAGTGTAGAACATTGATGTTACATGCTAATACCAGAGTAACATTTTCACAAGTCTGAAGGGTTGTAGAGGAAACAGTTTTGCTCATGTTGGGTTGTCGTTGGTTTCTGAGATGGCATCCTGTGTGTGTGTGTGTGTGGCAACTGAGCCTCATCTGTGCCTGGATAAAATGATTAGATTAATCCCTCTTGCCGAAACAGGCAGAGCAATCCGGAATCTCTGCGTTTTAATAAAGACGGATGCTCATTACAGTCACTAGTGGTCATCAGCAATACAGATTGGTTCTAGTGACACATTTTTGGCCTGTTTTCGTTCTTGCTGGCACGCTATGGCTTGTTCCTTGGGTTTGTGACAGCACTGGCACCATTGGCCTTTGGCGCTCTGTGTTTTTGTGATTCGTATGGAGTTGTGCATGATTCATAATTACCAGCTGTGAACCTCCCACAGTCTGTTCACTGACCAGACAAACAAAAAAGCTCTGATCTAGGCTGTGTTTCCCAAAAGCATTGTTACCAAGCTATAGTTGCAAGATCCATCATTACCAACATAGTTCAATGATTCAGCGTTTCCCAAATCCATAGTTCCAGCGAACATTCACAAATATAGCATTGCAGCTATGGGAACTACAGCTCAATTCCACTGGTGGAGACATGAATATGTATTGAAAGTGGGTTATATACTGTATGTAGTATAATAGTATCATACATTTCTCATTTGGGTCCTTCAGAAAATGACTTTTTAGTGCTTGTGCATTGTAGACTACAATCCCCATAGTGCATTGCAATGCTCAGCTCCACAGGCCACTCCCACTACTCCGCCCATCAATGTAGACTAGAGTTGAGCTCCACTCTACGCTACCGCCTGGAAATCATTTCGCACAATGAAATCAGATAATGCGCGCCAGTATAATATGACGACGTAAGATCGTCAAGGCGGTGCCCGCGCCATCAGTCAATGGATTGGCGTGATTCTATGTGGGCTTCAGACAATTGGCACACTTACTCTTGATGCGTAATTTTACACGTGAAATGCAGCCAAACCTTGGAGCGTTTTGTCTTCGGCATCTTCATTAATCCCCTCGCTATCAGACGTTCCGGGAGTCTCCCGCATATTGATAATGGCTCCCTGACGCCCGCGAATTGGTTAAAATCTCGCAGAATCTAGAGCGAGTGAGCAAGAGCGCGCATGTGAGACAGATCAGACTGCGCTCCAAACCGTATAGTGCACGCACGAGGAATTCGGTCTGGTTATAACCGTTTACGTTTAAACCGGTTCCCTATTGGCACCGTGTTTCGGTACCCAACCCTATCCGTAATGTATCCGTCTCCGTATTCAGTACCTTCGTCCATATTTTCAAAAAGTTTCTGCCGGTGAAATCAAACGCTTTGGCACTGATCTGTGATTGGTCTGTTTGCGCTTTAGGTCCAACCCCCTATGGGCGGGTCTAAAAGGGTGGGAACTAGTACTTGTAGTCTTTACAGAAATCCCCACTCTTACACTTCGTCCTACAATGATGTAAAATGAAGATTTTTGCGTCATTGTAGGAGAATAGTGGATCTCGGATTTTTTTCCGGACTCGCGGATTTCTCTCGTTTTAGGGGAAAAACGCGACCATTCAATAGTATGACTGGATTGCTAACAATGGAAATCTAAATGCAAATGAGTGGAGTGCTTTCATATCTGTAGTTCGGTTCATTTGGTCCAGACTAAAGGCGAAAAATTATACTTTGTATCACTTTCAGGCATCCTTTTCACACCACACTGATTGCTCTAGAGTCTAGTCCGAATCGGTTGATGAGTTGATTAAACGAACCAAAATGCAGTCACGTGACAACATCCACATCACTCTTTGACCAGATGTGTCTTGAACATATTTCCACAACTGGTAATATTAATGTTAGCGTGCAGGAAATTTCCAACAGAACTCCCTGGAAGTAAACGAAGAGGAGGAAAATCCGGCAAACATGTGGAGAAATCGCTCGCAATGTATGTTCAGAATCAGCATGAGCTTTATCCTTTCGCAAATCCCCTCATTAAGTCTAAAGTCATAAGTCTAGACGTGATATAAATAAGAGATTCACTGTGCAGTTCGGACAACTTCAGTGACTTCAGTGATTAAGTGAACTTCAGAGCGCTATTGACAATCGAAATAATAATTTTGTTTGACGATGGCAGCTGATTTAGTCCAAAAATGCGCAGTTATTTGGCATTTGGGTCTATTCGAGGTCGGATCACGTTCTCATCACAAACGAACCGCTCCAGAGTTCGTTTGAAAGCGTACCGAGACCACCTCTTGGAGAAGGTCTCGGAACCTCCCCAAGGGGGAAAACGAATTCTGGTGCGATTCAATTGAACTAAATGAGGCAGGTATGAAAGCACCCTAATAGATCATGCTCTTGGGCTCAATAAGCAAGCTGACATTCAGTACATTGCATGTGTTTTTTTACATATAAATAAAACTATGAATTTTACCTCAATAAACTCCTAATAACTGCTTATTAATCGTTAGTAAGGTAGTTGTTAGGAGTTGTATTGAGTCGAATTAAGGGATGCAGAATAAGGCATTAAAATGTGCTTTATAAGTACTAATAAACAGCCAATATCCTAGTAATATTTGTGCTAATAAGCAACTAGTTAATAGTGAGAATTGGACCCTAAACTAAGTTGTTACCAAAAAAATTAAGTAGTCCTTAGATGCCATATTCTTGAAGAAATTACGCGATGAAAGCTTCTGACTTTATAAACCGCAAGTACTGTATACAGGAGTAAACTGTAAATCAATTACATATTGCATGTTAACATGATTAAATGTTAACATGATTTTTTTTTTTCTCCATTGGGTCACCTGATGGAGTTTTAGGACACCTTCAGGTCACTTGATGGAGTTGCTCAGTTGGGGATATTCAAATTAATTAACAATAATCAATAATACCCTATCAGCTCTTCCAAACGTGGATGTTTTTCCACTAAGAAATGAAGATTGTTATTATATTTTGATTGACACTGTGAGGATAAAATAAAAATAATAAAATGGCTATAAAATTAAAATAATGAATGGCTTTGTGTACTGCAATAACTGACCTGGGATTTGGAATCAGTTAAATAGCCAACCCGATCTCACGGAAATTCGTACGAATTTTACGAGGTGACTAAATCGTACGAATTCATATGACCTCACTCAAAAGATTTTTTGCGAAATCTTACACATTTTACGAGTTGCCCAATTCGAATACATACGATGACCTGACCCCGCCCCTAAACCTAACCGTCACTGGGGTTTAGACAAACCGTACGAATTCTTACGAGTGAGTACGACCTTACTTATAGGAATTGGTCGTGGGATAGCGTTGAATTAGCAAGTTCTTAACCGACCACCTGCATGTGACGTCAATAAATCCAATTTGTGGAATCGACGTGGGTCAAACGATGGAGGTGTGACCATGTTACTCCAATATCCGGGAAACAGTTTTAACTAGTACATTTCTCAAAAAATGCATCATACTATGGTGGTCAAGCAGTGAGTTATGATTTTTGTATTGGAAACGCACCCTTGGTTGTCTGCCCATTGTGTGATTTCAGGGAGGTAGGGGACAATGAGTAAAAAGTGTAGTGTTTACAAATTATCAGGCTTCTAAAAATGAGGCTAGGTCTTCCAAAGAAGATCAAGATTTTTAGGGGTGAGTTCAGTTGACAGTTCAACATTATCATATAGTATTTTGGTGTTAAACTTTGGATTTACCACCTAGTCAAACTTAACCCATGTGCTAGTACAACATGTCTTTGTTACGTCTTGTTGTTCTGCCCAAACAAGCCTCCTTTCCATTCAAATGAGGCTCAATATAGAATGCGCAATATTAGTCATATTATCCTGAGGCACTTTTTCGATTGTTCGCACATCTGATTATTCTTTTTGTTTTCAGTTTTCTGTTAGGATTTACTTGCCCTTAAAGTGAAAATTAAATGACAACTCACCCTATCTTTTATATTTTAAAGTGAATTATTTATGCAATGTATGTGATGCTTCTGTGCTGATCATTTACTACCTAACTCAAAAAATCTACAATTTGTTTGTTTGCTGTGTATACTTGGGTTCAGATCAGTGTGTGTATATACTATACCATCTAAGCATGAAACAATGTTCATTCCTTTCATTATTAAAATAGATTAGTCCCCATGGGACTGCTTCTTTCTACCTCTCTGTCTCTCTCTTAGCGTCTCCCTCTGTTTTTCTCTCTAACACACACTTCTCACAGACTTCAGTGCCTAGTACAAGTCCAACTGCTCTCAGCCTGTTCTCCATTATATCCCTTCACTCCTGTTACATCACGTTTATCATGAAGATGGATGGTGTCCGAGATTCAACCAAA
The DNA here is from genome assembly GCF_016745375.1 of Pimephales promelas. The sequence continues at coordinate 16,506,389 of NW_024121144.1, forward strand.
CACAGCTCAAGCAATCTGTTGCTCCGTGAGTCAGTCCGTATGCAAAAACTCTTTCAAAAGGATCATTTATAGAGAGAGAGAGAGAGAGAGAGAGAGAGAGAGAAAGAGAGAGAGAGAGAGAGAGAGAATAAACCCTCCAAAAGCCTAAAACCTTCAGTATTTTTTTTTTAAGAAGGAAAAAATATTAAGGGGAAAACAATTTATGATAATTCCATATTTTAGGAATATGAACATTTTAAACACGACATTCTTCTTAAGGTTTAAAAAAAGACAACCTATTTGTTTCTTGCACCTCATTAACGCATTTATTTACCTAAAAATTTTAATTCTGTCATAATTTACTCACCCTTGTGTCGTTCCAAACCCATGTTAATCTTGAGAACAAAAATTAAGAGATATTTTTTAAATCCTCTAATTATTTTTAGTACATTGAGATATTGTAATAGTAATCCATATGAATCAAACTGTTTAGCTAATCCAGGTTTTATAATGAGACACGATTATATGATGAATTTAGGCTTTTATTCATTAATAAACATTAATTAAACTATATTTAAGTAATATAGATACACTTTATAAGTCAGAACAATAGAACCACTTAAACAAACCCTATTGTAAACACCAATATCATACATTCGGTGATGGACTGTTTGGAAACGATCATCAAGCAACCTCCCAAAACTACATGCAAACATGCCAAAAACCTCTAGAAATGTTTTTACCATTATTTTGTGTTTTATATCTCTTACACTCTAAAAAATGCTGGGATGTTTTAACCCAATTTTGGGTAAAATATGGAAAAAACCCAAACTTTGGGTTAAAAATATAATTTAAAATGTTAACCCAATTACTGGGTTTGTCAATATCCAAATTTGGGTTGAAATAACCCATTATTTTTAGAGTGTATATGTTCATTTACTGTTTGCTTCCTCTACTGTCTGTTAAACATTATATGATGTTTAAATGATAAGTTATAACTAATGTTACCAGTAAATGAATAGCATATCATACACCTGACAAATACCTGTACTGTACTCACAAATGGGACAAAACGAAACCTTATGAACGAATGTCTATAAAAGAATAACACTTGTGTTTTAACACTCGTACTCGCTGTCACAAACTCAAGTCAAAGACCATATTTTCTTGACTCGTATTCCACCCTTATCTGGCCTCAGTCTTGATTCGATCTCAACTCACTCAGGACTAGTATTTGATGCGTTGGTCTCGTCTTTAACACTAGGGTAGACCACGGAATTTGGGAACCACCAAAGCAAGAGCAGCTTGGTTTGCCTGAATATTTATGGTGTCAGTTCAGTTTTAGAACAGTTGTTGCTCAGTAACATGGCTGACAACATCTTTCTGGTGATGTGTGATTGAACCTACTGCGTAATTAATCTCACACACACACACACATAGGCTAGTCATCATGACATTCTGTGAAATCACAACCTAGTGTTGGTGTTGTTGAGGTTTCAGTCATTAAATCGCTGCCTCTAAGGCCTTAGTGTGTACAAGAAGACAAATGGCTGTTGAACTCTCACTTTTCTCTCGGTGGAGTGTGGCAGCAGCAAGACCTTTGAAAAAGCCTCATAACTTAAATGTCAGTGTGTGGTGTGTGTAGCTTCGCCTAGAGTGAATGAGGCGGTCTGCCGGCCAGCGGGAGTCTCTTACGAGAGAACATTGTGTATATGAGAGTGTCTGCTATCTGGTATCTGTGTACACTTCTATATTTCTGGTTTAACACAACTAGTACCTTTATAAAATTCACGTTGACATTGATTAAACTATTCCTTTAAGTTATATACTAATCCTAATTAAACTAATCCCATTATAAACACCAATGTGGTTTTATTTTGTGGCCAAACAGTAATATTTCAAAATGGGATTTCGGGAAAATTGGGCCAAAATAGCCATTTTTTTTTCAGCCTTTCTGTGAACCTTAGAGCTAAATTCACTGTATATTTAAGACGTATATATGGCTAACATCTTTTCAACATTTTCTTATAGGTTTGCTGTTCATACAACATTTACTTTACGTAGGTTTGCAGTACAGTTTGTTATGGCCCCTCCTTCAATGACTGCTTCTTTTTGTAAGTTTGTAATAACGAAAATTGTAATAAGTTTACGATTTTCAAAATAATCACACCGAGCTGCACCAATCAGGACTGGGTCAGGGGTGCGTATTCTACAACAATGTAAGGCCCTGTTTACACGAGAACGCTCGCGGGTGAAAACGTAAAAATATTTTATCAGATGTGCCTTTCGTTTACACGGCGACAGCGTTTTTGAGGCTTAAAAACGCAAAAAAGTGAAACCACCCTCCAGAGTGGAAATCTTAAAAACGCTCCACCGCCGCGTTCCCGTGTAAACGGTAAAAACGCAAAGTCTGCTTGACGGTGAACGTTGTACGCAGGCGCGTGGACTTGGTGTTGTTGTAGTATGCACTCCTAGCCGCTTGAAGTGCATACTACATTGAACTTCACACACTTTTGCGTCACCATTTGAACGCGGATTTCCCACACAAAACGCTCGTCTAAACGCAGAATAAAAAGTGATGACGCAACGCCACTTTTGCGTTTTCTCTTCAGAATCGTTTCCATGTAAACATAGCCTAAGTACAATAGCCTTTACAATGCATCATTGAAGAAATCAATTAGCTAGTCACGACTGTTTCCCGAAACCGTACTGTCGCAAATTTGGCGTTAAACCACGTCGGTTAATAATGTCAATGCAATAAGTGAATCAATGTAAAAATGAGTTAATTAATCAAGATTAACATCAGATTCAATGTTGCAGCTTAGTTTCCGATCCTCAAAGAGAAGAAGTGAAGATTTTGATCCTTACAAAGAGGTATTGAAGATTTTTTTCTCAAAAGATCAACAAATTGTGATTCTTTTAGACATGGCCCTTTCAAATGAAATCCAGTCTAGACGTTGACCACACCGGTCTTTATCTCATCCAAACACTCAGCAATTACCTCCTCTATCCACATCAGAACCCTCCCCCCATCCCTCACACACCAGCTGACATCTCTGTTGATTCCCTGACTCACGTCGAGTAGTCAGGGGTGAATTTGCCATGCAGGGTTATGTCTGAGAGCCCTTCAAACAGTTGCTATTTTCAGACTCCATCTTACACCTTGGCATGAGTCCATGGCTTTTGCCATTTCCGACTTAATGCCTATCTTTAAGTTCATTCATGCGCCGAGGCGTTCGCAGGGAAGTTAGCGGTACTGTAGATAACACAATGACTTCGTTATAGCGCTTTCATAATTCCAAAGGTCAATCTGTCTTGCTTTTCTATTTTTCAGCTTTACTGAGAATCTTTTAACCATCACCATTAAGGATCTGAAATTCATTAAGGTGCTTGAAATTCAGCTGGTCGTGATGGACTGATTACTGGAAATTATCCAACATATTTTGTGATAGATCAATGTTTGCATGACAGCTTTATGCGTTTCAGGAATATTTTCAGATTTGTGGAAATGCTAAATAGGGATTTCGAGACTTTTAGGTTTGTCCACAGTGTTGCCAAGTCTCGGGCTACATTTACACTGTTGCCATAGGAAGTTTTTCTAGACTACTTTCTAGTTTTTCGTATTGGACACCCTCACCCCCACTTTGCAATTGGGATAGGCTAGCTTTGGCAGTGATTGGGCTAGTTTTCATTTGCATTTGGGCCGGTTTTGTTGTGCAGACCTGGCAACCCTACTTATATATTTAAAAAACTCTAGTGGCAAAACATCTGTCTGCCTCCTGTCATCCTCTCAACCATCAATCATTTCCAGGAAGCAGTAAGTCAATGCACATGAATGGATCACCTCACTGTGACCAGCTAGTGTAGTATGTTTTTCTCTATTTATGTTGTCAAGAATAATGAACTGGAAAATAATAATAAAGTTATACATTACTCAATTAGGGATTTGATATTTTTAACAATCTGAATTTCTATTTTCAATTTATTATATAAAATAAATGTACAGAATTCATCAAATCTACTGTTACTTACTAATAGTTATTGATGTGTTTTTTTTTAGAACTAGTACATTAAAGCCACACTGTGGAACTTTTGGCCACTAGTGGCGCTCTACCTGTAACTTTCAAGTCTAGCGTCCCCAGAGGCCATAAGCTCCACAGCACTGTCGCAAATTAAAGTCAACAAACAGTCAACCGGTCAGCCTCCCGTGTCTTTAGATTGTGTGTGCTTGCAGTGTTTGAGGTGGGACGGGCAGCCTTGACGCCCTCGATTCCCTTATAGCAGTCTGCTGAGAGAGAGCGAGTAGGGTGAGCCCTGTGGGGCTTATCATGTCTGTGAGTGAATGTGGGCGCGGGACAGCGGGCACACTCACTGCACTGAAAACACCGTCGGACTGAGCTGACTGTAACGTTATGTGTGTTGGTTTATTTTTTACAGAAACCAGGGACATGTGTTGTGTAGTGTTTGTGGGTACTACTGAGTCATGGGCACATTCATTACATTTAATGTAACGTTACATTTGACATGAGTTGATTTTATTTGTGCACTGAGGCGGGCTGAGTTTGTGTGTAGAAATGAACACTGGGCTGTGGGCATTTTATTACGCTCATAACACCATCGGCTGTGGCCGGAATACCAGAAAATACTACACTGCTTATATGAATTTATCTGGGTTACCTTGGAAACGGCATTTGTGTGCAGGCAAGCGTCCGCATCAGTCGGGAACCCTTCCCCTCACGCCAGCGAGCGAAGCGAAAGCTGGACCAATGTTAATCCTCGTCCTGGCTTTTAATTTGTCACTCTCCCCTTTTCTTTTTTTAGTTTCCTCTGATAAAACCGTTTAGCCTGACTACGTCAGACTTCCTACTTCTGCTAATTTCATTTCGCTCCTGTAGTCAGTCAGAGACAGCAGTACTAAAAAGTAGGGCTGGGTAATAAATATCGATTTCTCGATATTAATCAATTCTCATTTTTACGAACCGATATCGATTCTTAAATCTCAAGAATCGATTAGTCATCCTGTTTCATTTGAATGAATGGATCATTGTATCACGGCTGCGCGCATCCAAAAAATCGCAATAACCTTAGTCCAGAAAACCCACATAAACTCGTTAGTCAGCTAGAAAAAATAACTCTAGAGAGGAGCATTTTGCTAAATATATACACCATATTACATATGCATTATAATCTTAATGTTCTTCAATATTTAATTCAAGTTTGAATAAATCTGGCAAGTTTTTATGACAGCCAACATTTAAATGTTTATATTTCATACAATCGTCTTATTATAAAAATAAATAAAAGTGTAATTTAAGTGTTTGTATAGCTACAAAAAAGTTAATTATTACCTTCATATTAGGCTAATGAAGCCTATTGGCTACAACTAGACTCCCATAGTTTACAGCATTAGTTAAGAGATTTGATTTCCTTGAGAAAAATGGCCATTTATTGTAACTGATATCCAAAATAATCGATATTGAATCAAATCGAAATCGAATCGAATTGCAAGCTTGTGAACCGAAATCGAATCGAATTGTGAGATTTGTCTCAATACCCAGCCCTACTAAAAAGTCTGGTTTAGTTTCTGAGAATGTATGGATATGGAATTTAGCCTTAAATAAAACAATTAAAAATTATATCTGTGAGTTTTGTCTTTCTGTCTTGTAGAGACCCAACAGCACATTTCCACGGTCAAAAAAAAGTATAAATATGTATGTAAAAATAAATATTTACAGTATAACCATGGGAGTATATTTTCACACATTATATATATAATTTATATTTTATTTATTTATTTATTTGTTTGAAAAAAAAAAGAAAAATAAATGGTGAAGGATTTTCAATCAGAAATTGCTAAATTAAACAATTTAAAAGAAATAGCAAGGAACACTGAATAAACATGTTTTTTTGTTGTTGTTGTTTTGCTGAAAGGCCGAAATAGTATCTGAAATAGTAAAAGCTGAAAGGCTGCAATAGTGTTTTCTTATAAAAAGTAGTAATCTTTGTTTTATTTACAACTTCGAAAAATCATTTTACCCAGTATGCACATGCTATTTAGATTCCATCTCTTGCATTTTTCAATTTGAACATAATTTAAGGGCTTAAGATGGTGTTAGCGCTTGAAGACCGGTAGTTCTGCAGTATAGGTCATTTGAACAAACCCACAGGGGTCGCTGACCCACTGCTAGAAGCGCTGATTTCTGAAACACGGAGAGAAAAAGAAAACCTTGCCATAATGTCTAGGTATTAAGACGTCTCTTATCTGGCCCTGCGTGAACACTCATCAGTAACTTAGGAGCCATTCTTCTCATTTTCTGACCTTTGACACTACTATTACCACAAACAATACCTCATCTCTCTGTCTTTGTACTAGAGTGATGTACCAGGGCTATTTATCCAGCTTATTTGTGGGCAATAGATAGACAATTAGGGAATGAGTTTTTCCCCCAAAAAGACCCTTGCTGAGGACAACCAAAGGTTCACATTTTTAATCAGCCCAATGGAATAGAGCCATGAAGCTTTTAAGGATAAAGACAGAGCACTTTAAACACACACACACACACTAGGGAATACTGTGAACAGAGAAATAGGCGAAGGTGATAAATCTCCTATGAGAGGCCTGAATCTGCAGGCAAACAAGATGCGTGTGTGAAATATGTCTAAAAGCTCAAAGGTAGTCCAAGTCTTAAATGACCTTTTTTATTAATGAGTGGATGGTTAAATGCTCAACGTCTCACAGCTGAGACCCTTTGACGTCATGGTTTGAAGAGCTGCATTAATGGAAATAATTAGAGCGATGTAATTCCACACAATCTAGTGGATGGTGAAGGTCCGTCCACAGGTGTTTTCTGGTCAGACAGAATTAACAAGCATTACATTTAAAATGTAATACTAACCAGTATCCAAGTGGGGATCAATAAAGCAAGAAGGAAATAAGCATTAGTATAAGGTTAAATATTTCGAAACATGTCAAGATTTTGTCATATTTTACATTAAAATCAAAACGAATAAAGAATTTTGGATTTTAAAAAAAAAGTAACAGGAAACCATTGCGACTACTGTGATCTGACATTTTGTTTAAGTCTCATTGCTGAATCTGAGCAAAGACTCTGTTCTGGAACTGCCTAATTTAACATTGTTTCTACTCTTTAAACTGACACAGTAGACCAAACAATAGATACCCCCAAATGTGTGCTTTCACAGCAGCTCTTCTTATCAGCACAGTGGGTAGACTGAAAGCATTGTTTCTTTTCTCTCTCTTTTTTTTCATCATACAATCTCTGTATCTTGTTCAATTTTTCACAGGATATTCAGATTTCCATTGAGGTTGTTTTGTACTGCAAAACAATATGATTTCATTTAAATGAATCAACTATATTCAATATATTTGATTCTGTTATACACTTAGCATACATTTTTGCATGAATTGTATAACATGGTGTCCGGATTTCTGAAATAAACCCTGGGACAATATTTCAAGATTTTCTTTTTTTTTTTTTTCAGTTTGTAATTTTCCATCATTGGTTCCCGAAGTATATACACTCACCTAAAAGATTATTAGGAACACCTGTTCAATTTCACATTAATGCAATTGTCTAATCAACCAATCACATGGCAGTTGCTTTAATGCATTTAGACAATCTCCTGAACTCCAAACTGAATGTCAGAATGGGAAAGGGATTTTCACTCACAACCATTTCTAGGGTTTACAAAGAATGGCGTGAAAAGGGAAAAAAACATCCAGTATGTGTCAGTCCTGTGGGCGAAAATGCCTTGTCGATTCTAGAGGTCAGAGGAGAATGGGCCGACTGATTCAAGCTGATAGAAGAGCAACTTTGACTGAAATAGCCACTCGTTGCAACCGAGGTATTCAGCAAAGCATTTGTGAAGCCACAACACGCACAACCTTGAGGCGGATGGACTAGACCCCACCAGGTACCACTCATCTCCACTACAAATAGGAAAAAGAGGCTACAATTTGCAAGAGCCCACCAAAATTGGACAGTTGAAGACTGAAAAAATGTTGCCTGGTCTGATGAGTCTCGATTTCTGTTGAGACATTCAGATGGTAGAGTCAGAATTTGGCGTAAACAGAATGAGAACATGGATCCATCATGCCTTGTTACCACTGTGTAGGCTGGTGGTGGTGGTGTAATGGTGTGGGGGATGTTTTATTGGCACAATTTAGGCCCCTTAGTGCTAATTGGGCATCGTTTAAATGCCACGGCCTACCTGAGCATTGTTTCTGACCACCAATCCTCTGATGGCTACTTCCAGCAGGATAATGCACCATGTCACAAAGCTCAAATCATTTCAAATTGGTTTCTTGAACATGACAATGAGTTCACTGTACTAAAATGACCCCCACAGTCACCAGATCTCAACCCAATAGAGCATCTTTGGGATGTGGTGGAACGGGAGCTTCGTGCCCTGCAAGATGCTATCCTATCAATATGGGCCAACATTTCTAAAGAGTGCTTTCAGCACCTTGTTGAATCAATGCCACGTAGAATTAAGGCAGTTCTGAAGGCGAAAGGGGGTCAAACACAGTATTAGTATGGTGTTCCTAATAATCCTTAAGGTGAGTGTATATATTTCCATTTATTTTTCCCATAGGGATTTTTCAAATAAATTCTATTGAGCTGCGTGATCATTCTGCAAAAGTTCTTGTTTAGTGTTTCATAGAGAAAAGAAAGTCATACACGTTTGGAATAACATGAGTGTGAAACTGAATAGGTGAAAGAATCTTCATTTTTTGGATAAGCTGATTGTATAATTCGGCATTCAACACTAAGGCTGCATATAATAATGCAAATCCCTTGTGAATGCGTGTGAGAGAGAAAGAGAACAGGAAGATGGCATTTTACTTCGGGTTAATAAATGTTTTCATGCTTCAATCCTTTGTGTCGAGAAAAACACGAGTGTCGCTCTCTGGCTTAACCTCACATCCATTATCCAGCGTTCAAGTGCCGATGGTACAGGCGAGTGCATGTCTGTGTTTTTGAGTACGTGCTTAAATACTATACAGAATGACTAAATATTTAGGTTTTTAATCGTAAAGAAGAATTTAAAACACATTAATGCATGACAGTTGATTTAAGTAAAAAAAAATAATTTTGTCTCCTGCTCATTGAAAGAGATATCTAAGTCCTCAAAATCGTAATGTGAGGCAATTAGTTGAAGTATGCTTGACAAAAAAAGAAAAAGATGACATCACCCACAAAGAGGTGGATGAGTTGATTGCAAGGCCACGATCTCATTGGTTGATGCTACGTGGGTGAAGTGCACTGGTTGGCTGGCTCAGTCAGAGAGGAAGCAGTAACTGAAGTGTCTGGCTATGTTCAAAATTACTGTTACTATTTCTGAAGAATAATACCCACAATGCAATGTGACTACTCAGAAATTCAGATGTGCATATGTTCCCTTTGCGTTCTATCTGTAGGTACTACAGTGCCACCATTCTGCAGATGTCAGGAGTACGTGATGACAAGTTGGCCATCTGGCTAGTCACTGTAACGGCGTTCACAAATTTCCTGTTTACTCTGCTGGGCGTTTGGTTGGTTGAAAGGGTGGGCAGACGTAGACTTACGTTGGGGAGCATCTTCGGTAAGATTTTGACATGCTTCAAGAAGCAGAATACTGTTTATTCCAGTGTATTCCAAACTTATTTTGGATTTAACTTTGGTGCTTTTTATATAGAGAGGGGAGGGGGGTACAATTCAAAAGTTGTTTTTTACAGTTCAAAGAGTTTTTTTTTTGTCTCTTATGCTCACCATGGTTGCATATATGTATTTAAAAAACAGCCATTACTCCAATTCTGAGTGCATTTCTAAAAATTGTACAATGTTGAAAACAGTTAGGATTATTTTTTAGAAAGTTCACCAAAACAGCATTTATTTAAAATAGAAAGATTTTGTCTTTTAGGTTTTGTCACTTACAATCCGTTTAATACATCATTGCTGAATAAAAGTATTGATTTCTTAAAAAAAAAAAAAAATCTTGAGCCTAAACTTGTGAACGGTTGTGTATTTGTATTTAAAATGTATTTATTCTATTTAATGACCTTCTAGCAAAATTTAATTTCTGAAAAAGTAAGAAAACATAATGGTATGCCAACACTATCTCACAACCAATTTGTAAGAATTAGTAGTGAGTACGAGGCGGCTAATTCGTACGAATTCCTACGAATTTGTACGAATTGTCTAAACGCCAATGATGGGTAGGTTTAGGAACGGGTTCAGGGATAGGTCATTCATATGAATACATTCGAATTGGGCAACTCGTAAAACATGTACGATTTAGCAAAAATCTTACGAATTCGTACAAGTGAGGTCGTATGAATTTGTACGAATTAGCCACCTCGTAAAATACATACGAATTGCTGTGCGATCAGGCTGTATATGAAAACATATTAACCAACTGGTTTGGCCAACATATATTGTAATTAAAATGTACAAAATGAAAACATTTTCAATTTAAAATTCTATTTTGAACATATTTATATATGATAATATATTTTTGATTCAATCTTTGTGTACAGGTACTGTTTTGAGTCTTTGTGTCCTGTCTGTTGGCTTCCTCCTGTCAGCCCAACATTCCCCTCCTGTTACACTACATCTGACGGACCCCGCGACACCCAACTCCAGCTGCACAACACATCTGTGAGTATGATTTAATGGCCATGTTTATCTTATAGAGGTTCTAGCTTGAGGCAATATGAATAATTCATAAGCACACTATAGGGTATAGTATAATCAGTTCCAATATAGTGACAGCTGTCTTGTTACTTGGTGTCTTGTCATTTAGCATGTAACAAAAGTGACTGAAGAGACAGTTCCCCAGAGCATGCATGAGTTAAGCTCCTACATGTACAAGACTTCCTTGGTCAGCCAATCGATGATCAGCATGGTTTTTCTCCAGAAGTTGGTTGACCAAGGAAGTTACGAAGACAATTCACTTAAAAGCTAAAATTCTGTTCCTTGTAACTTTGAAGAGTGATTACATGATGACATACATTTACTTTTTGGCAATTAACACGTTTGTTGGTGGGTACAACTTGAATTGAGAGATAACAGAGATGGATTATACCGTTCTAGGTGAGTCCTAGTTTAGCAATCACTGCTGTATAGTGATCTGGGGAATCCATACTGGAATAAAGTGAATATAAATCAATATCAAGCCTCCGCATGAAAATGAGTTGCACAAGGACAGCTCAGAGATAATAGGAACACTGTACAATTGGAACGGTGGAACTGTGGGACCTTATGAATACCATCAGTCTCCACATCATTGTCTCATCCCCATCTTTCGGTACCATTGACCCCAAGTAGATTGCAGTGGCAATGTCATCTTTGCGGCAGAAATTGAGACTCATCGCCCAATTCTTAGTATTACCTTCACGGTCCTCATCAAACCTCAAACCAAAAGTTGTAAAGGAGTGCTTTACCCAACTAGGCGGTCCATACCAAGATTCTCTCCCAATCCAGGGACCCACAATAAACACATCCTCAAAACAGTCTCCTCAAACAAATTTCAAGAGGGAAGAAGTCTTCTATAATCCAATGCAAACTCATTAAAGTCTAGTTTCATCGTCTGGAGTCATTTACAAATAAGAGTCTTGACAAGAAGTTTAAGGACAAGAAGTCCTTAAAGTTGACTCTAAAATGTCATGTGGGGAAAGAGCATATTTCAGGGTGCCCACACCTTGGTAACTTAAAATTCAAGGACCTTTCAAGGACTTTCCAGGTCCAATACCCTCAAATTTAAGGGACACATTTGTTTTGTCATAGTAGTTCCGTCCATGCGTGAACGTCAAGGCAACGTACAACACAAAGTACCCCAAGCTGGAAACACTTAATGTACCGCGTAAATGTGCCTAACTAACGATAATCAAGCAAAGCTAGTGTGCACAGGCCATGAAGTGTTGGCAAAATAACACATTAGCGGATCGGTATAATATAAAACGGATTTTTGGACTTCCATCACAAAATAAATTCAAGCACTTTCAAGGAACTTTCAAAAACTTTCCAGGGCCTTGAATATTTTTTTTTCCTGATTCACAAACTTTCAAGGATTTAAAGGACCCGTGGGAACCTCCTAATTTGTTTATATATATATTTGATTTGTATAAAAATAGATTTACACATATACAAAATACGTTTTTTCGAACTATCATAAATTATATGTAATACGTTTTTGGAGAGTCATGCCGCATAAAATTGCTCTAAAATCTGACGTGTTAATCGAGGGTCCGCTTTCCCAACAATGAAGTCATTTCCTGTTCCCTACGAAGGTTTCACACAACATGAATTTAATTTGGTTGCCAAGTTTTTTTAAAAAATATCACTAAAGCAGTTAGTAAAAGAATATATAATTTATTTTATAAGAAATAATATGATATATTATTCAATAATATGAATAATAAACCAAACTATTGAATGTTACCATTACAAGAATTCCATCCTTTTTTAAAGGTATTTTCTCCATTAAAAAAAAAAAAAAATCTAAATGAAAAGTACAGCATAGAAGAGGTATATTCATCTCATTACATGTTTAAGTTGTATTTTTGAATAAATTAATAGATCCAAACTAAAACAAAATGTGTTATTTCATTCACCCACCATCAATTTATAAATCAAGTCCCAGTCTACATTTTTGTCTCGTTTTATTGTTCACATTCCCGAAGTAATGTCGTTTTCATTGTATAGTTTTCTTCTGTAAAGTTTATATCGAGTCCAGTGGCGATCAATTGCTATACTTATGTCTCTATCAGCATGCTTATTGTGAAATTATACCATATATAATGGGTTTCTCATGCTTTAGTCAACAAACAGCTCTTCGGCTTTCAACCTGAGTGAAAATCAATTTTACAGTATGTTTGGCTCCGTTGGTGTGTGTACTTTGCGGTAATAACTGCATGTGTTTGGATATCTAGGTTGCTCGCTGTTCCTTAATGTCACAGTAATAGAGTCTGAAGTGTGTGTAACCTCATATAACAGTCGTCTGAGAGAGCGTGGCCTCTGCTCTCCATCCTAATTTACTCTTACGCCATCCTCCAGTTCAACATACACGCATTGTCAAAACAAAGCATGTTTATTTTCTGAGAATGGATGCGAAATGACTGCGCTATCATCAGCAGCAAACCCAATTTGTGTTAAGACTTAAATATTCCATATTGGATTACAGTATTTAATGGGCACACCGTAACTGCCATGCAATTTCCATTGACCAAGACAGCTGGAGCTATTTACTTAATAAGTGTTGATATGTAAATGTGGTGGTCTTATGTTAATGAGATTTGTGGTTGTGATCTTTTATCAAGAAATATTTCTGAGTGAGCCATTTATGCAGCTTAAAATCCGAATAAAACGAAAGTTGTGAGTGACTTGTGGCGTGGTTTTTAGTGTGAAACGGCTTACCAAACAAGGGGAAAATGCTTCGACTTGATTTAATCCTTCAGTTGTTAACAATATTGAGTGATGAGTCATGTATAATAAGAAATTCTGGCAATGTGTTTTAAGAAAGTAAATGGGGTGCGTTCTGACTTCAGATAAGTAGATTTCAAGGTCAGTATTTTGACACCGCACATTGACAGGCTTGGCTTGGGTTTTAGGTTTTAAAGTAATTTGTCTTGCTCTCAAATTACCTTTCCAGGTCATGCGAGCCCTGTATGTTGGACCCTAGCTGCGGTTACTGTTATCAGGAAAACAGCACTGCTGTGTTCGCCGCCTCCTGTGTGCCCGTCAATCCGACCTCCACCGAGAGAGCAGCGTGGGGCAAGTGAGTCACTAATAAAGCCGAGGATTTGTGTGTACTTGTGTTGTTCTGTGACTATTTGGGAACATGTTGTGATTTTATCCATTCTAAAGCACATTACTAAGTTACCTGATAAAACTTGCCAAATGTCAAATGTGTAATAAAATTGGTTGTCATGCCTTTCCAGTTTCCCTACTTGGGGCTTTGTGGTTTTTATATAACATTTAGTCTTTTTAACAGGTTTTAGATTGTTCATTGTCACATTATGGCATGTTACATGTGGTTGAACCGGTTAGTAATTAATTCAACTATTAATTAATATGCCCTATATAGTTCATTATGTGTCTGTTTTAAATCTAACAGGTGCTCCAACTCCACACATATGCCAGATAGTGGTATATGGGCTTATAACTTTTGCCCAACCTCTTATTCGTGGGTTGTGCTCCTGGGACTTGTGCTATATCTCGCATTTTTTGCCCCAGGTAAGATGATCAAAACTGTCTTTTAAAGGGATACTCCACCGTTTTTTCATATTAAACTATGTTATTCCCTTAACTAAGAGGAGTTGATGCATATCTCTGTTGTCAATCGATCTGGCGCGAGACACTTTGATCGCACTTAACTAGCCTAGTTCATTCAATATGGGCCAAGCAGAGAAGCGACCAAACACCTCCACGTTTTCCCTATTTAAAAACAGTTACACGAGTAGTGTAACTCAACCTAGGACGGTGACACAAAATAAAACGTTGCGCTTTTCTAAGCATGTAAAGTGGATAACTATATTATATGGCGGAATATCAAAGCAAGTGCTTGGGAGCACTTTGACTCTGCGCATATTTATCTATGGACTCGTTTTCTCGAGTGATGATATTACTGCACCAAGTCGAAGTGCTCCCAAGCACTTGCTATTAGGGCTGGGTAATAAATATCGATTTCTCGATATTAATCGATTCTCATTTTTACAAACCGATATCGATTCTTAAATCTCAAGAATCAATTAGTCATCTTGTTTCGTTTGAATGAATGGATCATTGTATCGCGGCTGCGCGCATCCAACAAATCGCAATAATCTTTGTCCTTTGTTACTATTGATATGAAACAAAGTCTCAATTTTCAAATTACGTCCATTTTCTTTAGAAATTCAAAAACAAAAATAGCGTTTTGGCGCTGTGGCGTGAGATCGCTCTGGCGCAGCTCCAGAGAAGCAGCAGCGCTGATCTCTCTTCCGAGTTAATAATACCAGTTACAGCGCGAAATAAACATGAATGAGCATCTGAAAGTGTGTTAAAAGATAGAGTACAACTTATCGAAATCCCTATCATGTCACATTGATTCGCTCAAACTGCGTTTCATCCGTGGAAAGACGTCAGTTAAACAGCTTGTAATCAATGTCATGTATCGTCATATTTACCTCAGAAAACCCACATAAACTCGTTAGTCCACACTCGTTAGTGTTCTTCAATATTTAATGCATATTTGAATAAATCTGGCAAGTTTTTATGACAGCCACCATTTAAATGTTTATATTTCATATAATCTTATTATTATAAAAATAAATAAAAGTGTAATTTAAGTGTTTGTATAGCTATAAAACAGTTAATTATTACCTTCATATTAGGCTAATGAAGCCTTGTAAGCTACAACTAGACTCCCATAGTTTACAGCATTAGTTAAGAGATT
The DNA here is from genome assembly GCF_016745375.1 of Pimephales promelas. The sequence goes on from NW_024121144.1 coordinate 16,521,803, forward strand.
TGATTTCCTTGAGAAAAATTGCCATTTATTGTAACTGATATCCAAAATAATCGATATCGAATCGAATCGAATTCGAAATCGAATCGAATTGCAAGCTTGTGAATCGAAATCGAATCGAATTGTGAAATTTGTCTCAATACCCAGCCCTACTTGCTATGGTATTCCGCCATATAATATAGTTATCCATTTTACACGCTTAGAAAAGCGCAACGTTTTATTTTGTGTCAACATCCTAGGTCGAGTTAGACTGTTTTTAAATAGGGAAAACGTGGAGGTGTTTGGTCGCTTCTCTGCTTGGCCCATATTGAATAAACTGGGCTAGTTAAAGGGATAGTTCACTTTGAAATTAATTTTGGTATGTTTTAGCTTACCTCAAGGGCATCCAAGATGTAGTTGTCTTTGTTTCCACAGTATTTTCAATTTTGACATTTTTCAGTCAAACCGTTTTTGTCTATCAGTCATACACTGGAGGCTAAGGGGGTCCACCAAAAAGCATGCACAGAGAAGTCCAAATTAAACATGATTTTATGACTCGTAAATTTAAGTACACATTGAAGGCCTAAGACACGAAACGAGCGGTTTGTGTGAGAAAACGAACAGTATTTATATCGTTTTTACCTCTTGTAATCATAGCCATGACAAAATGATCTGACGGCACGGGCGCTTCGGTCTGCGCATGCGGCGGAAGTGATCGCTTGCGCGCCTACGTCACTCTTTGTTTATACAGAGATTTCGGAAGTTTTACCTTTCACTAAACATATTTAGATATACGGGAAACCGCAATGGAAGACGATTTCGGTATATCTAAATATGTTCAGTAAAAGGTAAAACTCCGAAATCTCCGTGTAAATATTGAGTGACGTCACACGCAAGCCATCACTTCCGGCGTAACATTGAACTGATTCAGTTCGGTTCAGTTGGACATTGAACAACTGATTCAGATCACTTGGATTACACGAGGTAAAAACGATATAAATACTGTTCGTTTTCTCACAAAAACCGCTCGTTTCGTGTCTTAGGCCATCAGTGTGTACTTACATTTTGCGAGTCATTAAATCATGTTTAATTTTGACTTCTCTGTGCATGCTTTTTGGTGGACCCCCTTTCCCCTTTGGAGAGAGAGTGTTGGGAAAGGACCACGAGTCACGATTCAAACTCGGGTCAATCGAAGCACGACCGCACTACATGTCGGAGGTTCCGACTTTTATTTTTTATAATAAGGCATACAACGAGTGGGAAGTCCAAATAAGCGAACAACAGAACGTTAAAAGAAAAATTCATAAGAAATGAGCAATTTAATCCAAGTCTTCTAAAGAGACACGATCGCTTTATATGATGAACATATTTAATGTAGGCTTTAATTCACATACATTTATCAGCAAATGTACATAGAGCACTAAAATTTGGTCAACGGAAGCTCAAGCTGCTTCTCAAACATTAGACCGCACCCTAGAAAGGCTGCGTATCTCGGTTGCCAGCCCGTTCTCATCCCAAGGCGTCACATATTGACACTTTTGACATTTCGTCTGCATCCAACACACATGACACCCTTTAGCGTCAATATGAGACGAAGATATATCTGGGCCAGAATGCGCCTCCTAGTGGTCTAACCCTAACCCTACCCCAGACCTAAACCCACCCATAACCGAACAAAGCTCTGTGCGTGTTATATTGACACTAAAGGGTGCCATGTGCGTTGTATTTAGACGGAATTTCAAAAGTGTTATTATATGACGCCCTAGGATGAGAACACGTTGCAAGCACCACTGAAGGTCATCTCAATTTGAAGAATCCTTGGAGAGCAGCCTTTGTTTTGTATCCTTCATTCAGCTCATTTTGAAGGATGCATCAAGTGTATCCTTCATGTACTTCAATCACCCATAATCCTTTGCACACATTCGAATTCACAGAAAAGACATAATTTGCTTTGGGGGATTTACACCTGTAATATGTTCCTTGTGACATTGCATTAAGGTCATTTTCAAAAGTGTTCCCTCTTGACAGGAATGGGGCCGATGCCATGGACAGTTAATTCTGAAATCTACCCTCTTTGGGCCAGAAGCACGGGCAATGCTTGTTCGGCTGGGGTGAACTGGACCTTCAACGTGCTGGTGTCTCTAACGTTCCTCCATATGGCCCAGTATCTGACTTACTACGGTAATGCTCTAAACAGTTCAGTGACAGCAGTCATGAACTTGACCTTTTTGTCAGCATCATCCCAGTATTTGATCTCTCAACATCAAGAGTATACTATGCATAAAGGCATTGTAGAACTAATTATGTTCATGACTCACTATTACTTTCATCTGGAAGTCTCTGTGACATTTTAAGCACACTTTCCTGGACTTATTATGGCAATTCCTCAATTTTTATTACTGAAAATGAAAAAAGAAAGGCTGTCTTGGGAACAGGATATCAGTTAAATAAATGCTTTGCATCTGAAACTTTTCTTTTTTGGCTGACATCTTCTAGGCCATTAGATGATTATTGTGTATATTTATTTATTTTTTTGTAAAGGGGAAAAAAATGTCAAAAATACATAAAGAAAATATCAACACTAAAAACTACCGGTACACAAATGCATTGGAACTGCAATGAAGAAGCTTGTCTCAGGCACAGAATAAAAAATAATAAAGTAATAGGACTTTTTATCTGACAATTCTGACTTTTTTTTCACAGAATTGCATGTTTATATCTAGCAATTCTGACTTTATAACCCGCAATTGTGTTTATTTCTCGCAATTCTGAGAAATAAAGTCAGAACTACTCGCAATTGTGAGAAAAAAAGTCGCAATTATCTTTTTAAATGTTTTATTTTGTGGTGTAAAGTTTAAACAAGTTCACTTTTAAAAACACGTTTGCTGATAATTTACTCACTCCCATGTCATCCAAGATGTCCACGTCTTTCTTTCTTCAGTCGAAAAGAAATTAATGGTTCAAGGTCCAAATGAAAGTTTCAGTGCAGTTTCAAATGGCTTAAACGACACCAGAAGATGAATAAGGGTCTTATCTAGGACCCTTCGAGTCATGAACACGACAAGGTGAGTATTTGTGCTTATAAAACTTAAACTTTTTAATTTATTTTTTAAATGACCGATCGTTTCTCTAGATAAGACCCTTATTCATCGTCATTTAAAGCCCTTTGAAGCTGCACTGAAACTCTCATTTGGACCTCGAACCGTTTGGTTCCCAATGAAATTCATTATATAGAGAAAATCCTGGAATGTTTTCATCAAAAACCTTAATTTCTTTTCAACTGAAGAAAGAAAGACATGGACATCTTGGATGACATGGGGGTGAGTAAATTATCAGCCAAAGTATTATTATTTTTTTTTTTAAGTGAACTACTCCTTTAATTCTTACAGGGCCAGCAAAAAGAAAATAAAATGAAAATAAAAGAAAAAGGAAATAAAATAGTTTCTTTCTATACTATGTCTGTATAATTTTGGTATGTTTAGCCATTATAAAAATGATAATTTATGAAATAATATCTCTCTTTTGTTTTCCAGGTGTATTCTTCCTTTATTCCAGTTTGGCTCTATCTGGTTTCTTTTTCATTTATGGCTGCCTCCCTGAGACTAAGGGACGGCGACTAGAAGAGATCGAGTCCTTGTTTTATAACCGGCTCTGCTCGTGTGGCATTTCGGATTCTGATGAGGATCGGCAGGTTGAATACATCCGGGTAAAAGGGTCAAACTACCACCTATCGGACAACGACGCATCAGATGTCGAATAACGCGTGCGAAACCTCTGGTTTGGCATCGATTGAGCATCGCTCAACCCTGACGTCAGGTCCGCCCACTGTATTGGTCAGGTTGAGCCTCCCTCATCCAGACGTTCACCGCGATGGCAAGAACAGGGTTGTAGAGCACACACAAACAAACACGCAGTGCCATGTCAGCTTTTATAATATTGTCAGTATGTCTCTGGCTCGTTCCTTCACTGTCAGATGAATATCCTCTGCTTATTTATGTAAAATGAGATGTTAGCTGTAAATGCAGTAATATATATGCAGAAGAACATGTTTGTTTTTTTCTTAATGTCATGAACGCAAAAGCAAATTTTATACATATATAAATTGGAATGAAAAAAACTGATATTTGCTGCAATTTCCGTTCACCAACACTGACAACTTCTAGTTCTGAGGACCCTAAAAATGTCAAAAGGGTTTATTGTATTTTAGAAAAATAGTAAATGTTATCAATGGAAGTGTTGGAATTAAGTAGAGATCACAAATATTCAACAATATTTTGCATATATGGGCATTCAGAAGTCTGTCTGAATTCTATAAATGAATCCAAACCAGTTTCCTAAAATAATGTGACTCCCTGAATATCAACAAAATATATATATTGCAGTGAATAAACATCATTTGCCAACGTGATAATATGCGTATTATCCGTATTTCACCGTCTGGATTTTAAAGTGCCATAGATTATTTTGTCATTTGAACCATCATGTTTGTAGGATTAGAGATCATTGACACAAAAAAAGTCAGATGTAGCTTTCTGCAGTTTTCCTGTGATAGTGTATTGTGGCCTTATAAAATATTTCACAATTTGTATGTCAGTTTGTTTCATTTGCTTTTAAATGTTTACATTTAAGATGTTATGATATTTTTATTATCATTTTAATTTGTCTTCCTTATAGCCTAGTGTACAAAATCCTCACAGTTGGTCCTCACCGTTTCGACAAGTACTGTAATATCCATTGTTCTTTTGTGCTTCTTCGTAAGTACAGACAAATACACAGCAAAGTGTGTCAAACCGGCCTGAAAATCTCTATGTTGTGATTGTAGCTTTATCAAAACCAAGTTGATGGCTCCCATAAAAGCAACCAATAACGTGCTCAAGTTCCTGTTTAAAGGTTTCACTGTGCTCAGTGTAACATAATTGTGCACATCAGGCCTCGTGTAATGTGTTTTGTTCAGATACTGTACATGATCATGTGTAATTTGACATTTTCCATTGGATAAAACTTAATTTGGTTGAGAGAAGCACAAATTAAATTGGCACAATGTTTGACATTATATCGATTTAGATTTTACAGGAAAAGTTCACCCACAAATGCACCCTCAATCATCAATTACTCACCCTCTCATCTTTTCTAAACTTGTTTTATTCTGTGGAACATTAAAGGACACATTCTTAAGAACGTCAAAGCTGCTCGTTTCCATACACTGAAAGCATATAGCGAACGAGGGAAGCCAGTCATTTTTACATTTTTGGGTGTACTATTCCAAACCAATAAAAACTCTAACATTAAACATATTGCTTCTATTTGAGTCCAAGAGAGATTATAAACGTTTTAGTCTATATGTATGATGTAATTTAGAGATTTATTGAGCAGTTTCATGTGTACCAGATGTATTTGAATTTTAGATTGTACTTGGGAGGTTCTTTATCTGTGTGTTACTAATGAACACATCTGTTTTAAGTGTATGGATGTATATTTTTTGTTTGTTTTTTGTTTTTGTATGTGAAAAACAAAATGCAGCGTTTCTAAAATGAATGGAAACTAGTCAGGACAAATGTTGTGTTGTACAGTATTTGATTACTGTTGCTGTAAACTGTTGCTAGATTTATATTATATAAAACTAAATATATGAACTTTGAAAACTTGAATATGTACTTGGAGATTGTAATAAAGACAATAACATACAACATTGGGTTTTTTTAATCCTACATGCATCAAATTTGAACAATCGATTTTTCAAAATGTACTTTTGCTTACTGTCTAATCCTTTTCGTCCTTTAACGTCAGCAGAATCTCAGCAGCTTCTTGTTTCTTTGTCTCTTCAGAGGCCCAGTTGACACCTTTCTCTGTCGTGAATTTTTTCTTCTTTTTCACGGGTTCTCCTGCATGCTTGACGTCCTTGACAGGGTTTCGCGTCACACTTTCCAAACGAGGGCTGTCACACCTCGCTAATTTCACTTTAGCTCTCCACATCTCATCTATTTTCTGTTCTGGAGTAAACAAAAGATTTTTTTAAAAAAATGTACAATTCAACCTTCATAATCATAATATAATATGGGAAATTGTTAATTCTGGGTAAATTACATTCTAATGTCCTAATATACAATATTGTTGGGGTCAGTTTCTAATGGCTGCATTCATTGATTAAAAAATAAATAAAACTAATGTTTTATTCTTAATGTTATTATTTTAATATTTCTAGTATACTTTACAATTCCTGTGATCAAAAGTTGAATTTTCACATGATCCTCCAGAAATCATTGAGTCAATCAAAAGAACGACATTTATTTTTACATCATCTCGTTTCAGCCCGACGCACTTATCATTTTCACATCCTGCGCCACGTTGTTTAAATGGCAAATGCATTTGTGCACATTTATGCCTGAAAACGGTCTGAAAACGAGGTGTGTGTTCAGGTGCATTGTTGGCGCATTACATTTTGAGGCAACATATTATGTACATAAAGATATGGTGGAATCCTGCTTGTCTCGTAAATGGTCTGCTCGCACGCTTTAGCCTCGCTCGCGATCAGGCTCAAGTGCAACTGACTTTTAAAGGGAATGGGAAATTACACTCTGAAATTACTTACTGATTACTATATTGCAAGTTACACACACATATCTCATAAAGAGAATAGGGAGATCGCCTAGGGACAACCCCAAAAGTGGATTCCTGGATTAACGCATCATGCTGCATTAGTCATATATTCACATTTTTTTTTATAGGCCTATAGCGCTGTTGTCTTGTTTGTATTGAAAAGAACAGCGTGGACATTTTGGAAAAGACAAAGATGTGAAAATAATGACAGAAAATGAATTTAAAATCATCCATGTTTATCAGAAACATCTGGAAAATTTCACACACAAAAAAGAGGTTTCACAGTGGATTAGTTATACCTGAGGCTTTGCGGAGAGGTTGTTTCAAATTTGGCGTTACATCTCTCTCTGTGCTCTTCCGACTACGAAGTTTGCGGAGGTGAAAGTCTGCTTGTGATTCCGGATGTCTCTGTACCGGCTGGTTTGCTGCTGATGCCTCTGAGGGACTATTTCCTGTTCTTTTGTGGCCATCTTCCGGAGAACTAAGTGTAGTTCGATTGAGTATCTGATTAAAATGAAAAGACTGCTGCCTTGTGATAGGGACATTGGTTTTCTGATCAGCGGTGGGGAAAGGCACAGATTTGCTGGGATGAATAGGTGAACACTGAACTGAGACATCACAGTTAGATAAAGCTTCTGTTTGTGTCCCCTTATTCAAGGTTATTGGAGGATCCTGCAGATGAGAAGGAACAAACTGATTCTCATTGCGTTTTTGCCCAGTTTACTTATCTCATGTCTGAAACTCTGGATTTGACCTCGTTTGAAAACTTACCTTGCACTTTGACAACTTGCAATCACAACAGTGCTTTGCTATGAGAGAATCTTCAGCGTGAGGCAAGTCCATTTCTTCTTCCTGTTCATCGAGAGAGGATTTCATGGTCATAAAGAAATAACTGAATGTTTGAATTTCACAGTTTCACCACAGTTTTTGTCTTACGTCATCTAGGCCGAGATAAACTCCTCTTGGAGATTCCCAACCGTGTACAAAGACATTTCTACCATCAGCACCTGCTGAAACACAATAAAACATAATGTTCTGAGCACTAAAACAATATATTTATCTATTCCAATAACCAGAAAACTTACATGTGTTGCTGTCAGTACATCCAAATTTCTGAAAGGAAAAAACACTCAACTTACTGTATGTTAATGTTGCTTTCAACCACAAGAAGGCAGTATTTACCTACAATTAATAGGACTATTGCAATTGTCATAGTTTGTCACCCTTTCCCTTACTTTATTTCTAAAAAAAAAAAAAAAATCAAATCTTTGCATTAATGAAGTAACCATATGCTAAAAATTATGTAAACAGAAAATATCCATAAACACATTTTTTTTTACATAATGTTTTCTTTTCGAAACTTCTAAAAGCTTGTTTTTCCATACCTGTGTTGAAAACTCCTCATTGTACATGTTTTGTGATCTGTCACTTGAATTCATTGTGGAAAGCACTAAGAAACATGAATAATACGAATAATTGCTTTATATATGCAATATATGGTTTATACATGGTTTTCAGTGTTAGAAGAGTTAAGGTTAACGTTTCATTACTTCATAAAATATATCAGATGAGCAATTTGTACTTAGACACTGGTGATCATATAATATAGACATTTTTTATCTTTGCACTGTTTGGGTAAACACTGAGAGTACTATTGTAATTTTTATGGCCTCTGAATAAATAAATAAATAAATAAATAAATAAATAAATAAATAAATAAATAAATATAAACATACATATTTACAAGCCAAAAATATTTCTATATTATATTATCACCAGTGTCTAAGTACAAATTGCTCATCTGATCTGTTTTATGAAGCAACCGTAATACTATGAAACATTAACCGTAACTGTTCTATATATATCCTGAAAGTTTTTATTCTAGTATCTCCCTGTAACTACATATGTTAGGCGCTATATTACCTTCACAATCTCTATTCTTGAAATCAATGAACAGTGGTTCCTCCGGTTGGTCACTGCTCAGTGGATAAAAACCTGAGGTCACTGAATCCTCGTCCATCTCTGGGCTGTAACAGATGATAATCAATGTTATATGCACTTTCTCATACCTATTCTCTTACTGGCATACTGTGTTGGAAATATAGTAATTTAGTACCCACTTTGGTAATGTGCTCTCAAACTGAATTCCAACCACTGGACTGTTGTGAGGCAGATCTTGCTCAGGAGCTTCATTGGATGCAATGGTCCATGGATTATTCAGCTTGGTTGGTTGAGAGAATGACACATACTGAAAAGAGACATACACTGTAAAAATGTGTGTTACTATGTTGTGTTGCCCAAACTGTTGACTTGATATCAATACACCTGAGGAGTTTTATTGTCAGGATTTTCCCTGGATGGCAGGAAGGAGGGTACATGTGGTGTGGGTTTGGGTTGGAATGGATCTGTGGAGCCATTTAAAGTTGAGGATGGTTGATTTTCTGAGCCACTGGCATCGGACAGGTTAGATTCAAACACAGGAGACAGCTATGAGAGAAAAGGCATATATAATCGGTGATAATTAACTTTAATATTGATAATGACAAGTTAATAATAAGGTAATGTCTGATTAATGTAATATAGGTGAATTATTTTGTGGTAGTGACCACTTTAGTCGTCCTTACCGGATTGACCTTGAATTTTTCAGCAAGGCGATGTTTTCTGATTTTGAAAACAGGTGTGTCTACACTGTTGAAACAAATACCCAATAGCTGTAGATTCAATTATTTGGAAATATACTGTAGATTGAATAACAAACCTATTGAAAATGTACCTGTGCTGTGTCTGACTGGTGACTAGGTCCAATTTTGAAGGAGTGCAAGGGCTCATTGGTAACTCTAAGGGTTCGTTCAAAGCTTTTTTGGTTCTGTTTCCAACAATCGACAGGTTTGTTTTTGGTTTGGCTGCAAAACAAAACATATCATACATGTCTTTATTAAAGGGATATAAAAAGATTGCTATGTGTCCATTTGTAAGTGCAATATGACTGTACCAGTTTTTTCTTTCTTTGACGCAATCTGGTTGACTATAAATAATGTCAGCAGATCCATATTGCCAGAGTTTTGTCCTTTGGTTGAGTCCATAATATTTGACTTTATCTTCATCCTTTGCCTTTGAAAAAACGCCTTGAGGTGGAACAGAGATATAAAAAATAAAAAACACTGCACAACAAGCTCTGGTAAAAAGATAGAGAGCTGGTTAGCTGGTCTAGCTTGTTTAAGATGGATGTAGCTGGTCTAAGCTGTCTCTCAGCCTGGCCAAGCTAGTGTTAAGCTGGTTTTACTTGGTTGGTCAGCTAGTCTCCAAGCCTGACCATTTAAAGAATTGGTAAAAACAATCCTGCTAAACCAGCTAAGACCAAGCTGGAAGGCCACATAAGACTAGCCAACCAGTTTAGGCTGGTTTTAGCTGTCTTTTTTACCCTATATAGGCTTTCTTGTAGCTCAAACAGAAGAGCATTGGCCTTTGCAATGCCAAGGCCATTCAATTCCCAGGGAAAGCAAGCACTGATAAGAATGTAAATGTGTACCTTAAAATGCAATGTAAGTCACTTTGGATAAAAGCCTCTGCCAAATGTAAATGTAAATATATAAAAAAGAAAGAAAAAAAAAAGATAGTCCCTTCCCGGTTCCACAGACGGGGTTAAGATTAAGCCAGGAATGGCCTTAGTTTTTTTAAAGTGTCTTAGAAAAAAAGAAAACATTACTTTAGACAAAACAATGGCACTGACCTATTTTGAGATATGTCGATGCAAATTGCTTTCAGCTCAAACATACATTTTAGTCTGGGATTAGGCCTTGTCTGTGAAACCGGCCATGTGGTAGGCTACATTTTTGTAGGCTTATTTACAAAGAAGTTATAGGTCTAGTTCAAATGTAGGCTACTACTATAAATGTTGAGTCACTTTGAATTTGAAAACGTCTTAAATATGGGGTTTTAAATAGATTACATGTACTTACTCTCTGTTTTATGGTGTCTTCTTTGTTTTTCATAAACCTGCTCCTGTTTAGTTAAGATTAGATGTCATTAGATGAAATGTAAACTTAATACCTATTAAAATAGTAATTTTGATAACATATTTGCTTTGAAATCTTAGAAATTTTAAGTTAAGAATGATATAAAATTATTATTAGTGAGTTAATTAAGTCATTAGCACTGACCGGGTTCCTCCGACCCAGTTCATGTTGCTGTCAGTCTGAGGTGGTTATAAATTATCCCTCTGTCTCTCGTTCTCAACAGATAAGTAAACACTGATAGCGTAAAATGTAAACTTTTCAGTTTATGTTGGTATTAGGCATATGTCAAGAACATTTAACCGATAAAATATAATCTTAATTTGAACACGAAGCGATAACGGCGTGATTGTACTCACTCCATGCGCGCGAGAACTTCACTAACACTACTGAATGTGAGTGACGTCAACGGTCATATCAGCGATCTTCTTTTTTAAGTCTGTCTTTAGAAATTGATTGTATTATTGAATTTATACAATGCAATTGGACTAGACAACAATGCAGCAATTGGTTCGTGTGTGGCGTGAAAATGTCGTTTGAGATTGAGATCTTGTTTGTATTAATAATATTATTGAGATACCTCTCTAAAAATAAACTGACAATATATTGTCATACAATACTGCAGAAATCACACAACACTGCAGTGTTGCATGACAATAATAAAAAATGGATGGCAATAATAAAAACATTCACTATCATTCTTTTGAAAATAAAAACTTTAGATAGCTGTAAAGACCACCACACTAGGATTAACAAAAATAACCTCATAAATAAATTCATAATTTCCAATGTTTACTTGTATTACAAATGGCTAACTTTTTAGCAAATAATTGTTTGGGCAGATCAGACCATTCCGTTATATTGACATATGTAAAGTGCGGCAGCCAATCAGCGTAGAGTGGGGGCGTGACCAATGAGGAAAACCCAAATGACGGAAGCATCTACCTAGCGGTGCTGTTCTAGCCTTACGGTGCTATGAATTGTATGTATATATTCTCTATTTAAGGCATTGAATGACCATATGGATGTAACTCGGAACAAATAGAAGATTGCAAACTACTTGTTTTTGTAAAAGCAGGATAAAAAAAATGAGCAACATCCTTCATGCGGCATCAAAAGTGAAATGGAATCAGAGCACTGCGGCGAAAAGAGCGGTGTTCCTGGCGGCCGCCGTATACGGGGCGAAAACGCTTTACCCCATCATCTGCAAACAAATAAATCAACGCAAAACAACCAGGAACAGCACATCTGCACCAGGACACGAGAATGGATTGATTCCTATTCATAAAGCTACACCAGAGACCGTGGCTGGTCTTAGTAAATCACCCGGTGTCAATGCGGAATTCTTCAAGCAGGTTCTTGATCTGGTTAAAATCGTATTCCCGAGGTTTGTAACCAAAGAACTGGGTTTACTATGTTTACATTCAGTAGCTCTCGTTTCACGGACGTTTCTGTCTATTTACGTGGCAGGTTTGGATGGTAAAATAGTGAAAACGATCGTAGAGAAGGAGCCGCGGAGCTTCATGATCAAACTGATGAAATGGCTTCTGATCGCCATCCCTGCCACATTCGTCAACAGCGCGATCCGTTATCTGGAGTGCAAGCTCGCGCTCGCGTTTCGCACGCGCTTGGTAGATCATGCATATAAAACATATTTCACCAATCAAACCTATTATAAGGTCAGTAACATGGACGGGAGGCTGGCGAACCCGGACCAGTCTTTGACCGAGGATGTGATGATGTTCTCGCAGTCTATTGCGCATTTGTATTCAAATCTCACCAAACCCATTCTGGACGTGATACTGACTTCATATACGTTGATACAGACCGCGCGATCTCGGGGTGCGAACGCAACCGGACCGACTCTGTTAGCGGGTCTGGTGGTGTTCGTCACGGCCAAGATTCTGCGCGCCTGCTCGCCAAAGTTTGGTAAACTGGTGGCGGAAGAGGCGCACAGGAAGGGATACCTAAGATATGTGCACTCCAGAATCATAGCCAATGCAGAGGAGATCGCCTTCTATAGGGGACACACGGTGAGGAAATACATAATGCAGATTAAAATAGCATATAATTGCTCTTTTGGAAGGGCATGGGCGAGGAAATGCATCAGTCATATAGAGTGCAAATGTGATTATTGGGTACTTTTATAGGGGTCGTGTCAGAAACGATGCACACATGTGCCTGAATAACATAAGGACGAGGAAATGCATCATTAAAACGTGTAGTTTACTTTTTAGGTTTTACTTCAGCTTTTTATGTAATGAGTTTTATTTCATAATTGTGATTTACTAAAACAGTGCTGGAAATGAGCTTATCCAGAGCTGGATTCATTTTTCAATTCCAATTCATTTTCTGAGTTTAAATTCAAAATTGAAGTACTCGGATTAGGAACTCTGTAAAAAGTGATAAATTTAAAACTTAAAAAAAGTACAAAAAAATCCATTTCCTTAAAATTAAGTAAATAAACATAATTGAGTTATGTGAACTTGACAAGTCCACACAACTTAATTTTTTCAATTACGCATGAGGTTTATTTACTTAATTTTAAGGCAAGGGGTTTCCTCCCTTATTAAACTCGAGTCAACTGATCACTTTTTTAAGTGAAGTAGAATTAAAGTTAATTGACAAATTCAGAAATTCATATAACTGTGTATATATGTTTTAACTATAAAAATGTTCGCCAAGACACATTTAGAATGTTAGTTTGACAAAACCTTTTTTGAAAGTCTCGATTTTGGGTGTTATCATGTGGCAGGTGGAGATGAGGCAGCTGCAGAAGTGTTACAGTGCCCTGGCGGAGCAGATGAACCTCATCCTATCGAAACGTCTGTGGTACATCATGATCGAGCAGTTCCTCATGAAGTACGTCTGGAGTGGATGTGGTCTGGTTATGGTCGCAGTGCCCATCATCACTGCAACTGGCTTTGCTGACAACGGTAAAGCAGAAGTCCAGTTTATGCAGTTCTACAGTATATAGTTTGTAATTTCATTGCAATTACAGTGATATATACTGTATATGTTTGTATTTATTACATTATTGTAGCACAACGTATTTGCTTAAAGATGTAATTTGTCTCCTGAAGAGCTGGCGGATGGTCAGACGCAAGTGTTGGTGAGTGAAAGAACAGAGGCCTTCACAACAGCACGCAATCTACTGGCCTCAGGGGCCGATGCCATTGAAAGGATCATGTCTTCTTATAAAGAGGTAAAAAATGAAACATGTTCCTTTTGTTCACCTGTATTTATTTTTACAGTCATTAATCATTATGAACAATATGGATGTTCTTGATATGAACACAAATGAGCATTTCGAGTCATATTTCATCACAATATCAAAAGAAAGAAATAGGAAATTATTATTTTACACAGACACACACACACTTTTTATTTTATTCATTATTTTATTGTATAGCAGTGCAACAACAAGGGCCTCTAGGAACTGTAACCACAAAGAATGTGATGTCACGCAGCAGTGAAAGCTGGGAATCTTTGCTATAGGCTAGTGATCTGTGTTGGTATCAGCTGCCACTCTGTTGACTAAGCCTGCCGGGCAACTTAATCCACCATCTGTTGAACAGAGAGCATCAGTCAGACCCACTTCACAGATGCTGCGTGTGTCCATTACAACGAAAGACACTATAAAGCACAGCATCATGCTATTTCAGACCTTTTATCCAAGTTGTGTTCTAATAATAAGTGTTAGCTAGCCCTACATGTGTTTTGATAATTACCATTTTGACAAGAAATGTAAATGTGAGCAGTGCTTGCTAGTGTAAAACCTGTCATATTGTCAGGTCGTACCTACAGTATGTGGTTTTTATCATATTGCTATGCTTTAGGCCATTGCTATACTATTGCTGTCACGGTTGGTGGCTGTAATGAGTGCGCTAAGAAAAGGAGTACAATCCTTTTCGAGTACAAGTGATCGGAATCGACCAATTTTCACGTGATCGGCCATGATCGGCGACCGGCTGGTCAGTCTGACAAATGGCGATTTTATGCCGGTCAAACGCACTCTGGCGCCACCTGATTAGCATCGAGCATTAGTATCACTCGTGCACAGACTGCACACGGAACGCACATGTAGGTCACACCACGAGCCGGAGCGGAGCGGAGTGTGAGCGTCAAGCAGGAGCGGCGCGTGAGCAGCACTGAAGCGCGGTTTTGGCGCCCAGTCTATTTTTGCTCGATTTTAAATGGCTAAAATCGGTATCGGCAGGTCAAACTCAAGGAACAATCAGAAATTGGGATCGGCCTAGAAAACTGTAATCGGAGCATCTCTACAAAATTGACAGTCATTAATAATAATCTTCACGAGGAAACACGCAGGAGAACGACATAATACTAAGATGATACTGGACACAGGAAATAAGGAAACAGTGGGTTTAAATACGTGTGTAATTGGTGAAAAACAGAACAGGGGCAGGAACTAAATGAATAACCAGCAAAACTAACTAGGAAACACAGGCAGACAGACAAACAGGGAAACCAAAACACCATGATAATAAAACAGAACATACACGTTACAGTACACCCTCCTCCGGGAAGGTGCGTACGGTCAAACAAAGGGTCTAACTGAGGAGGAAGGGTGGGGGCTCTAAAGAGGTGCAGGTGGCTTGAGAGGCCAGGGCAGTGTTGATGGTGGGAGGATCGAGGAGCAGAAGGGGGCAAGGGAGGACCCAGGATGCGCAGTCAGTGTGATGTCCCACTGTGGATTCGAGGGAGGGAGGAGCAAAGGTGGAAGTTTGGCTGATGTCACCAGGGGAAGGACTTATGGAGACGAAGCAGATGGAGGTCGAGACCAAGGTTGAGTCCACGCTGCATCAATGGCTCTGGGGACCGAGGTGGAGCCGCAGCAATGGGCGTCCGAGCAGGTGGGACTGAGGACCAAGTTGTAACCGGAGGGAAGTTGGAGTCCAACGAAGCCAAAAGGGTGAATGGATGAAGCGCAGTTGAGGGTCTGCAAGTCCGTGGCGCAAGCAGAGCGACGTCTGACTAAGGCCTAGCCGGAGGGACGATGAAGCCCATGGGAGGAGCCAGAGTAAAGCCGACAGGTCGACAAGCCGAGATGGAGCGATGGACAGGGGATCCTCTTGACTAGGCAGAGCTGGTGACCGGAAGACCAGAGTCGGATCTGCAGAGCAGAGAGGAATACACCTTGAATGAGCTGACAGAAACCAGCTGAGGTGGGGCGTATATACTGGCTGGCTTTGGAAGAGAAGGTGGGAGAGGGAGGCTGGGTGAGATCTCTGGAGACAAAGGAGACTTGTAGCGGGGCGGGACCAGTGGGCATGGGAGAATCAGGAAAATATACCCTTGCAAATCCTCAAAATATTAAGCAGAGTCCAGCTCCAGTTCACTCTCAGTGGCAGGAATTGCCCAGGGCTTTCCTCCATGTTCTTGTACTCCACGAGAAGTCCAACGGCGATGCACTGTGTTGACGGCTCACACACCTGGTCAGAATCACTGGAGCTCGGGCTTCGGGACATAAGCTCTCTGCTGACTGGGTTATGGGTCTGAAGTGGGTCTGGTGATGTCCTCAGCTGGGCAGATGGTGGAAGCCGATCCATTAGACACCAGCACCCACTCCACAGAGTGTCGAAATCCACTCTGGGACCGTGCCTTGGACTGGGTAGTGAGTTAGGCACGGCAGATAAAAAGTCCCTTGTATGGTCCTTCTGCTCCAGGCTGACAGTGAGTAGGTCCATCTTGAGGGTGAAGAAAGAAAAAGTCTTCACTATGGTGACACATGCAGGAATTTTGTCCACTTCAACCTGTCCTAGACAGTAATGTTTGGATTAGGAAACACTGTTCATTTTCGAATAGCAGAGCACATCAAGCTAGCAATGGAAAATCTCTTTTAAGCCCCTTTTACACAGCTTTAGAAAAAATTGCCGGGAAATTGCCAGAACGCCCTCTGTGTGAACAGAAGCCAGGTACAGTACCTTAAGGGGTGTGTCATAGTGATGACGTTCGTGCCGTCGCGCAACTCTGTTGCTCTTAGAAGAAAGTTAGTGTTCATCATCAACAAAGAAAGGACGGACAAATGTCTGCAAACTGGAATGAAGCAGAGACCAGGAGCTCCTCACTATCTGCGCTGAAGCTGAGATCGTTCACCAACTTTGGGTTGTGTGTGAACGCACTCACAGATCCCGGCAAATCACTGGCAGTGTGAATGAACCGAAATCAAACAATCCCAGGACAAATGCCGGGTCACATTATCCCTGTATTTTCTGGAATCTCTGTGTGAAAGGGGCTCTAGATTCCTAAACCCTTTAAAAGGTCTCAGGAGAAAATCTTTCTTGTTGACTCTATTGAGTTCCCAAAGGAAAGCACAAAGCTTCTTGCCTAGGCTCTTGGGATGTGGTGTGTCTGCCTAAACAAGGACAAACACTTGTTAAACACTTTCTAACACATGCTTTGGATCAGATTAAGCATTCAGGCCAATACTGTGCAAAGGATCGATCTTAAACTTCACACAATGGGTTTACTGAAAGCTGATTAGCATTATTGATGATAAGATGCAGAAATTTCAGGGCGCTTTTTTTACATAAGTGGCCTAAATACCTGACCACCTACTTTGGATCATCTGACAAACAGCAGTTGAGCAATGTTATCTGATGTTGAGTCACCCCGACCTCTAATGTGTCACTATCACTCTAATGTTAAAGATTTGTACTGTGTGCTTTAGGTCACCGAGTTAGCAGGCTACACGGCACGTGTGCATAACATGTTTTCGGTATTTGATGAAGTCCAGAGGGGAATATACAAACGTTCATCTGCCACCTCGGAGATAATAAGCGGGAACCGACCTGAGATGCACATCGACGGGCCTCTGGAAATCAAAGGTCTAGTGAATAAAGGGCAACTGTGCTCATCATTTACTCACCCTTATGATTAAACTCGTTCTTCTGTGGAACATAAAAGATGGTTTGAGAAATGTCTCAGTGTTTTTTTTTTTTCCCATACAATAAGAGTCAATGGTTCTTCAAGCATTCTTCAAAGTATCTTCTTTAGGCCGTGTGTCCACCAAAGCGTTTTTAGACAGCTGAAAACGCTAGACGCTCTGCTGAAGACGCCGTGCTTTGGGCGCTTGAGAGCGTTTTGGCAGTGCAACGTTTTTTTTCCGTTGAGACGTTTCGTTGCTATGATACAGAATATATGCAGCAGTTTGAATGTTGTGACAGTTGGTCGGTGTGGTATTAGTCCCGCCCCTCCTCCACTGTGATTGGACGGCTGGGTAAAAAGTGACAGTGATGAGCGCTGCGTTTTATCCAAAGTTGAACATTTTTCAACTCCCAGCGACCAGTAAAAACGCTCGGCGCTTCAGCGTAAAAAAAAAACGCTCAGCGCCTCGGTACGCTCATGCCGTTTAAAAAATGCGGCGCTCCCATTGAAAACAATTGAAAACATACGCCAGGCGCGTGGAAAAACGTTTTGGTGGACACACGGCCTTTGTGTCCCACAGAAGTTTTCATTCCTCTGAAGTTTGTTTATATTCTAAAACGTTGTCTCACTGTTTTAACAGGCAAAGTGATTGATGTGGATAAAGGTATAGTCTGTGAAAATGTGCCTATAATCACTCCTAATGGAGATGTGGTCGTGTCCTGCTTGAACTTCAAGGTAAGATAAACAAGAATAAACTGTATCTGTATCAATTACTTGTAATACTACACATCATTTACTATCAACTTTACACAGTACAATGATACCGTACATGTGTTTCTGGTTTTATCAGTGGGCAAGAGATCATAGTTTCATATTTGCCCGTGCGATTTAGGAACATGAAGTGTCTTGAACAAGTCAAGGCAAGGTTATGGGAATGTTTGGCGTTGTGCAAAGTGAAGTTTAGTTGATTGTGGTTGCTAAGCCTGGTGACAATAGAGAATTAGTATTTTACATTAAACTGATGCCATAAATATCCATAGTATAGTATTTAGCTATTTTTTAGTCTTTTATTAATTTGAAGCTGTGTTTAGATTGATGGCAACTTAATTAATTTGATATGAATAACTATATCTTTGGGTATACGTCCTTCTAGTTCCAAAAACCCAAACAGACAATTAATCAAATTAATGTTAAGTATCATATATATATATATATATATATATATATATATATATATTAAAAGAAACTCATATTGTTTATATATATATATATATACAGTATATATATATATATATACATATATATATATGAAGAGTTCAGATGCAAAAGCCTCTAAGTGCCATTTGAAATTTTCTTCTAAAGTGATCATTTTTATCAAGCTTGTATATTTAAGTTCAGTAATTTCACTTAAATGGCAATGAAGATTACCTATTAATTGTAATTTAAGTGAAATTACTGAACTTAAATATACAAGCTTGATAAAAATTATCACTTTAGAAGAAAATTTCAAATGGCATTTAGAGGCTTTTGCATCTGAACTCTTCATATATATATGATTCACCCGACCACACTTTCTTTTTTACAATTGTATGGATGAAGTTTTACAAAGTTTACAAAGTACAAAGTTATACACATGAGCTCAAACTAAAATGATTTATTTTGGGTCTGTCTGTTTAGCTAGCTATCTGAGTAGCTTGCTCTAAGTTATATACCTCTTACTTACCCATGTGAACGGTACTCTGTTTCCTGTAACTGGATATTGTGTGCAGGTAGAGGAAGGGATGCATTTGCTGATCACGGGGCCAAACGGATGTGGGAAGAGTTCTTTGTTCCGGATCCTCAGTGGCCTGTGGCCCGTGTACGGCGGACTACTGCATAAACCCTCTCCTGAGCACATGTTCTACATCCCACAGAGGTACGAACAACACTTACCCATGGTATCACACACACACCTCTTCAGAATCAGCAGCATTACAAAACCCTCTTTTGGCATTAAAAATCTACTTCCGGGATTTACTAGACATATTTTTGCGGCTGATGATATTGCATATGCATTTGTAAGAGTTTCACTTTCAGATGCTAAATTAATGGGAGGAGAGTATTGAAATGAATCATGGAAATTGATTTACTAGCATTCCACTCCCAGCGGCACCTAAGGCACATTAAGGTAAATA
>NW_024121144.1:16543950-16653950 GCF_016745375.1 Pimephales promelas
TTGCTGTCCATCACTCACAGACCCTCTCTATGGTAAGAAACATGAAAACTTGAAAAGCTCTTCACACAGCTGCAGAATACGACTGTCAGTCATGTATGTGATCCTTAATAAAGTTACGTTTACACACGGAAGTGACACCACAGTCTATAATCAAACTCACACCAGTACATTTTCAGTTTGAACTGGACATTTCGAGACTCGCACCTGAAAGCAAATAACTGTCAATCCCAAAAATGGAGAGGGTGAACGTAGCCAGTCAGTAGTCAACATGATTTTCATTGTACTTAATGAATGCATAGTGACATCTTCATCTGAAAGCACAGTTGTATTTATTTAGTCGAATGCAAGTATTTATTGAAGTAACATTAATTAGTAGGGAGGGAATTAGTTTGAGTTACTATAGTGAAAAAGAGCATGGGATGCATTGTACATGCGTACACTATATATTGGATTTCTTCAAATTTCCATTCCCAGGAAATACCACACACACGTCCTGCAGTTTGACGGGGAGGGCGGCTGGCGGTTCGAACAGTTAGACACAGCCACACGGCTCTCGCTGACGGAGGAAAAACAGCGCTTGGAGTCTCAGCTCGCAGGCATTCCTAAGATGCAGCTCAGACTGAACGAACTGTGTAAGGTCTTGGGCGAAGATTCGGTCCTAAAGACGGCGGAAAACAAGAACGAGGAGTAAAAGAAACGTGGAGATGCTGGACGTTCAGGAAAACTCCTGGTTTTTTAACATTTTTTGCAATGATACATGTGTAGACATGACAATTCGATACTGAAATGGAAGTTTAATAGGAATTGTAGAAACTATTCCCTTTATTATTTAGTTTTGTTTTGCTTTTTTGTTTTACTTTGTTCTTTTTAGTTTTGTTTTACTTTTTTGTTGTGATGTTCACTTTTATTTTTGCTTTTTTGTTTTACTTTGTTCTTTTTTGTTTTGATGTTCACTTTTATTTTTGCTTTTTTGTTTTACTTTGTTCTTTTTTGTTTTGATGTTCACTTTTATTTTTGCTTTTTTTGTTTTATTTTGTTCTTTTTTTTGTTTTGATGTTCACTTTTATTTTTGCTTTTTTGTTTTACTTTGTTCTTTTTTTTGTTTTAATGTTCACTTTTATTTTTGCTTTTTGTTTTACTTTGTTCTTTTTTGTTTTGTTTTGTTTTACTTTTTTGTTTTGATGTTCACTTTTATTTTTGATTTTTTTGTTTTACTTTGTTCTTTTTTTTGTTTTAATGTTCACTTTTATTTTTGCTTTTTGTTTTACTTTGTTCTTTTTTGTTTTGATGTTCACTTTTATTTTTGCTTTTTTGTTTTACTTTGTTCTTTTTTGTTTTGATGTTCACTTTTGTTTTTGCTTTTTTGTTTTACTTTGTTCTTTTTTGTTTTGATGTTCACTTTTATTTTTGCTTTTTTGTTTTACTTTGTTCTTTTTTGTTTTGTTTTGTTTTGTTTTACTTTTTTGTTTTGATGTTCACTTTTATTTTTGATTTTTTTGTTTTACTTTTTTCTTTTTTTTTGTTTTAATGTTCACTTTTATTTTTGCTTTTTGTTTTACTTTGTTCTTTTTTGTTTTAATGTTCACTTTTATTTTTGCTTTTTTGTTTTACTTTGGTCTTTTTTGTTTAGTTTTACTTTTTTGTTTTGATGTTCACTTTTATTTTTGCCTTTTGTTTTACTTTGTTCTTTTTTGTTTTGATGTTCACTTTTATTTTTGCTTTTTTGTTTTACTTTGTTCTTTTTTGTTTTACTTTATTTTTTTGTTTTAATGTTCACTTTTGTTTTTGCTTTGTTTTTTGTTTGTATGTTTTAGTTTTTTTGTTTTGCGTTTTCTAGGTTTGCTTTGTTTTCTTTAGTTTGTTTTTGTTTTGTTTTTTGTTTTTTTGGTTATACCTTTTCAGCACTTTATTGAACCAATTACCCAAGAATTCAGCTGTTTAAATTACGTTGGCTCACAATAAGTCTCAAAAGATGTACGTTTTCTTCCCTTTCTTTCTTTGAGCTAGTTATTAATATTAGGTAATACAATATTACTCTTTTTATTGATATTTTAACCTAAACAACTTCCCTTCATATACATAAACAAAAACATGTCCTGTGGTAACAGGATAAATAGGTAAATAGTGGTCAAACTTTTTTTCTTGTAGTTAAAGTTTAAGTTAAAAACTATCAATTTAGTTACATGTAAAGTCATGTAGGTAATTTACAAAATCAGCTTGGACGCAATCAATTAAAGGAGCTCGAAAGAGAAAATGAAGCATGACTATCTATAGGTCATTGTCTGAGTCAGCTGGGGAGCTCTGGGTTTAAGAATGAAGGTTCTGGTTTTCTGAACAAATACAATATGCTGGATACACACACTGAGGGCACAGGATGTGGCTATGTTGTGTATAACTGAAAAAACAGTTAGAGAATGTGTGATTCTTGGTCACCAGACTGAACGATATGCTCGACATCATGTTCTATATTTGTTTCTCAGTCAAGCCGTATTATTTACTTATGAAATGTTTTGCACATATGTCTCTCTTCATTTAGACTGATATACTGTGAAGTTTGTCTAACAGCTGTGATGTTTATCTTTGTTTATTTTAATATCAAAGACAACATAGACATTTTAAAACGTTTTTTATTCAAATACTAAAGTACTGCATTTGTTTTGTATGTTTTATTATTGTTTTGTTGGAAACCCTAGAAAGATTTGATTGAGGTACGTTTTCTTTGGTTCGCTAATCTCAAGCATCTCCGTTGTGCACAACCACCACTACTTGTTTAAAGAACATGCATTTCAACAGGCTGTCAACTTGTTTGTGTAGTTGATAGTTTGGATTTAATCATCCCAAAAGTGTAATACTTTTTTGTTATTCCATTATCGCCTATGACATTATTACCTAAGCTGACCTAGGCTGAAGAACTGGATTGTGGGGGGATAAAATCACTAGGTTAGGAAAAACACAAAGAGGCCTCTGGATATACTTGTAATGAGGTGCATTTTATGAAACTATTGGAGAACAAAAACAATGAACTCTTACTTGTTTGTATATCTCCTTGGCTATGTAATGTTTTTACACATATGGGAGTTTTTTTTTTTTTTTAAACACACAGTTGAATTATATGTGAATGAGGCTTGACTCTGTCAAGTATGTCAACAATCAACAAACAAAAAAATCGACCTGTGAATAAAATACATACTACCAAAAACATTGTTTTTTTCGATCTATCTATCTATCTATCTATATATATATCTGTCTGTCTGTCTAAATATCTGTCTATTGATCAATATTTATGTAGGTCTGTCTGTCAAACAATATTTTAACAATGGCTTCAACGTTAAATTTGATTTAACACAATTTGATTCTGAAATTAAATTTAAAAATGTAGAAACAGTTCCCAATTCTTTTATCATTTAGTGTTGTTTTGTTTTACTTTTGTTTTGATGTACACTTTTGTTTTGCTTTGTTTTTTGTTCTTTTGTTTTACTTTTATGTTTTTTTTTTCTTTTCTTATTGTAGGGTTTTTTTGTTTTGTTTTTCTTTTGTTTTTTTGTTTTGTTTCTACTTGTGTTTTTTTATTTTTATATTTTTGTTTTTTTTTTATAGTGTTATTGCCATTTTATTCTTAAATATTTTGGTTTCTTTATTTTAACCAATATTGGCAAACAGAACGTCTCGCATCTGGGTAATAGAAATCTCTATTTGTGTCCAAAAGGAGGCGCTGTAAGATTTATCTTTGCAGCCAACCACCGAGAGCCTTTTGTTTTGATCCTTGAAATGTAAGGATTTATTTAATTTAATCAAAAGTAAATTGAATACATATTTTAATAAACAAATGACTATAAATTGAGCAAAACGTGTATATTACACGAGATATTTCCACTTTACTGGAAATTTTTCATATATATTGCAATGGATATTTCCCATGTCCCACGTAACCTGTCATTTTGCTGTAGAGATTAGGGCGTGGTCTGACGTGCACGACGAAGGCGTGGCCTGGTGATGTCACACTCCAGGAGAGAGTCGCTCTTCAGGAGGACAGATGATTGTGTGTGTGAGGGCAGTCACTCACTCTCACCGTTCAGCTCATTAAACATGTAACGTGCTGCGCCGAACACGAGATGTTTTACTTCATATTTGTATTATTTTCCCGTCAAAAGAGCGCCCGTTTGGATCATTTCAGCTTTATAATGGCAGAATAGACGGCGGGAGGGACGCTCTGTGTGTTGTGTCTATCTGTCTGCTGCATAAGCCGATAAAGAAAAGGAAAATCAGCTATATTTATCCTCTGTGTCCTGACCGGGAACATGTCTTCGGGACAGGATGAGAGCTCAGTGCGCGTGGCTGTCAGGTATAATTCTATACATTCATACAGATATGATATAGTCTTCAGAAGAGCCTATAAAGTCTCACAGATGCTCCATGTGGGCCCGCCTCTTATGTACCTGCTACAATGTCACATCGTCATCAGGGCTTCATGTTCCGCACGAGCGCATTGTGTATACGTAAACGCCTAATGTTTAATAAATATACGATTATATGCTTGCATTATCCTTTTTTTTTTATTCTGAAGTCGGTCTCTAAGGCCTTATTGTGTTGCTAAACATGTATCCTTGATGTAGAATAGAAAGTGTTCAAGGTAATGGTAATACTGTTTTACAGTAATGCAACATTGTATGATTACATTGACATTTTTAGATAGGCCTATAGATTTTCCTTTATTCCCATGTTCTTTTCTGTTGATTAAGAAGTGTCTGAAACTACTACTGTATATTTAATGTTACAGTGTGGCTGTAAGGCCTCATTGTTGTCTATATAGCTACATATACAACACAACTTACTCTGCTGATTGTTATTGTACAGGATCAGATCATTCTTTTTGCTTTATTGCTATCCAATATATTTATTTTAATTTATATTTTAGTTGTGGAATTATTTACATGGACCCCTAATTGTTTAGATATGTAAATTCAACATTATATGTATATTTTCTGTAATTTCTTGTCCGTGTGTTCATTTTTAAGTTTCTGTTGACGAAAGCCACAAAAGTGCGTTACTGTATTTTATGTTACAGTAAGGCCGTATTGTGGTTCTATTGAACTTTTAATGTTTTATAAATAGTTTTTATGCAAATCTAATATTTTGTCTTGGTAAATTATTCTATTGTTGTCTGTTGAGTTGAAGTGGATCTACTAGATGACAGGATAGCAATTCCCGATGGACAAAATACATTCGTTAAATTCGTTATTCGCCCTAAATTCGTTTTAGAAGAAGCAGCAGTTTCACTCGGATACTGTACGTCAATAGGGAAGAAAAGACTATTGCAACATCTGTTTCATGTCAATTTAAAAGGGATAGTTTACCCCAGAATTTCAATTCTATTGTCATTATATCAAACTAGTAACAAAAATTACTAAATTTTTTTGAAAAATGTGTTTGACTATTCAGTGAAAGTTTAATGAGGTTTTGGACCCCATTGACTTTCATTGTACATGGACACAAACAGTTTTTGTGTGTTTGACTGCGTTATTAAGTATTTTTAATTTACTATTATACAATGTAATCTTTTGAATTTTTTTTTTCAATATTTTGAATTTATTCTCAATTTAATCTTAGTTTTTTAATATAGTTTTGTGTGCTTTTCCCATATTTTTTTTTACTAGTTTTCTTTAATATTTCTGTTTAGCTTCAATTTATTTTATTTTATATAAATTTCAGTTTTACTCATTTTAGTTCTTCAGTTAGTTACCAAAGTCTAATATTGAAATTTTATTTTATTTAAGCTTTATTTCAGTTAAATGTCAGTTTACGGAAATATTTTTATATTTATTTTTTTCCAAAGAGTGGCATGGGACACACAAATCAGATCTGAACAGTTGTGATACACAGTGTAGACGTCAATAATTTAGATCAGATTCCAGTCGGATGCACAAATAATCGGATTTGCTGACAGTGTGAACAACAGAAATGATGACAGAATGGGTGAACTATCCCTTTAAGTAGTCTACTGTATGATGATAATTTCTTGATAATGATATAATCTTCCCTAAACACATCCTTAAATTGAAAGGACACACAGAATACTTCTTTTTGTGTTCGGAAAAGGCTCTGCTGAAAAACAAAGGCCATCTATAGACTCAGGTTACATTGTACAAGCCTCAGGAGCTCTGGTTACTGGTATGGCAAGCCGTTTTAGCTTAAATTGTACCCAGCCTTACTCGTCATAATTTCATTCTTACTAGTAACAATTCAATTAGAGAGCTCTACAATTCAATTCTTACTGGTAACAATTACAATTAGAGAGCTCTACAATTCAATTCTTACTAGTAACAATTAAAATTGTAGAGCTCTCTAATTCATTTATTACTAGCAAGAATTACAATTACAGAGCTCTCTAATTCAATTATTACTAGTAACAATTGCAATTAGAGAGCTCTCTAAATGAATTTTTACTAGTCATATGTCTCCATTGACTTCCATTCATTTTTAATTAGAGAGCTCTACAATTAAATTGTTACTAGTAAGAATTACAATTAGAGAGCTCTCTAATCCAATTATTACTAGTAACAATTATAATTAGAGAGCTCTACAATTCATTTTTTACTAGTAAGAATGCAATTGCAGAGCTCTCTAATTTAATTTTTACTAGTAAAAAAACGAATTAAAGATATGTATAATTGCAGAGCTCTGTAATTGAATTAGAGAGCTCTGTAATTGCATTCTTACTAGTAAAAACTGAATTAGAGAGCTCTCTAATTATAATTGTTACTAGTAATAATTGGATTAGAGAGCTCTTTAATTG
Source organism: Pimephales promelas (assembly GCF_016745375.1). The sequence goes on from NW_024121144.1 coordinate 16,550,744, forward strand.
TAATTCTTACTAGTAATAATTGAATTAGAGAGCTCTCTAATTGTTATTCTTACTAGTAACAATTCAGTTGTACAGCTCTCTAATTGTAATTCTTACTAGTAACAATTTAATTGTAGAGCTCTCTAATTAAAAATGAATGGAAGTCAATGGAGACATATGACTAGTAAAAATTCATTTAGAGAGCTCTACAATTCAATTCTTACTAGTGACAATTACAATTAGAGAGCTCTACAATTCAATTCTTACTAGTAACAATTCAATTAGAGAGCTCTTTAATGCAATTGTTACTAGTAATAATTACAATTAGAGAGCTCTTGAATTGAATTGTTACTAGTAAGAATGCAATTGGAGAGCTCTTTAATTAAATTAGAGAGCTCTACAACTGAATTGTTACTATAGAATAACAATTAGAGAGCTCTCTAATTCAATTATTACTAGTAAGAATTACAATTAGAGAGCTCTTTAATCCAATTATTACTAGTAACAATTATAATTAGAGAGCTCTCTAATTCAGTTTTTACTAGTAAGAATGCAATTACAGAGCTCTCTAATTCAATTACAGAATCTTTAATTCGTTTTTTTACTAGTAAAAATTAAATTAGAGAGCTCTGCAATTGCATTCTTACTAGTAAAAACTGAATTGTAGAGCTCTCTAATTATAATTGTTACTAGTAATAATTGGATTAGAGAGCTCTCTAATTGTAATTCTTACTAGTAACAATTCAGTTGTAGAGCTCTCTAATTGTAATTCTTACTAGTAACAATTTAATTGTAGAGCTCTCTAATTAAAAATGAATGGAAGCCAATGGAGACATATGACTAGTAAAAATTCATTTAGAGAGCTCTCTAATTGCAATTGTTAGTAATAATTGAATTAGAGAGCTCTGTAATTGTAATTCTTACTAGTAATAAATGAATTAGAGAGCTCTACAATTTTAATTGTTAGTAGTAAGAATTGAATTGTAGAGCTCTCTAATTGTAATTATTACTAGTAACAATTGCATTAAAGAGCTCTCTCATTGAATTGTTACTAGTAAGAATTGAATTAGAGAGCTCTCTAATTGTAATTCTTACTAGTATGTAATTAAAGAGCTCTGTAATTGCATTCTTACTAGTAACAACTGAATTAGAGAGCTCTCTAATTCATTTATTACTAGTAAGAATGTAATTGCAGAGCTCTTTAATTCAATTCAATAGCTCTGCAATGGCATTCTTACTAGTAAGAATAGAATTATAGAGCTCTCTAAATCAGTTTTTACTAGTAATAATTGCATTAAAGAGCTCTCTAAATGTAATTCCTACTAGTAAAAACTGATTTAGAGAGCTCTCTAATTCTATTCTTAGTAAGAATGCCATTGCAGAGCTCTGGAATTGAATTAGAGAGCTCTGTAATTGTAATTCTTACTAGTAATAAATGAATTAGAGAGCTCTACAATTTTAATTGTTACTAGTAAGAATTGAATTGTAGAGCTCTCTAATTGAATTGTTACCAGTAAGAATTGAATTGTAGAGCTCTCTAATTGAATTGTTACTAGTAAGAATGAAATTATGACGAGTAAAGCTGGGTACAATTTAAGCTAAAACGGCTTGCCATATACTGGAGCTGACAGACTTTGACCTGCAGCTCAGTTTGCTCAACATTTGGACTTCGGCCTAATGTCATTCACTCCACCATTTTTTTATTATTATTCCTCTGTCACATTTCTATGAAGACATCGTTTTGGCTATGAAAGCCTGTCAGAATGAGAAAGTTAAAACAGGTGCTGGATGCATTGTGACCACATGGAAATGAGTTTATTTACAATCTGAAAATGTGCATTTACAAGATATGTACATGTACCATGCTGTTGCTTGGTAGGCGTTTTAGCGATCCAATCCAGATCACATGAGTATGTTAATCTGTCAGACTTAGTTTAAGCAAGCAGGTCACATGAATGCATGTTTTTTTGGACGTTTACCATGGTCATGTACCCTGGCTGATGTATTGCAAAGCATGTCGACTTGTATTTGTGTTACAACGGCTTTCCTTCAGTTTCATTCAGATATCAGATATTAGCATTTAGCTAACTTTAGCTTGGTAACTTGTTCCGTGACATTGTTTTCCAATGAATCCACATTTCCATTTTTTTTGTTGTTGTTGTTTTTGCAGGACTTTATGTGTGTCCCATCGAGTTCTCAAAAGTTACACACACTTGCAGTCTTCCCGCCTACTTGAACACTTGGGCCAATAACCGGAAATACGTCATATAAGTAGACAAGTGGTCAAGTGCAAAGACTGCAATTGTGGGTATTTGGACAAGGCAAAGGTCTATACGTTTACTCTTTTAGCTTACGTAGCTAATTTAATAGATGTGTTGCTAATGTTATAGTTTAGCTCATTAAGCTAATTTAATATAGGTTTAACAAATGTTGGAGTTCAGATAATGTATAGTGTTTAATCTAGTAGCAATGTTGTTAATGCAATAGTTTAGCTCATGTTTAGTCATTTAAAGGAGCTGAATGCAAGAAATTTATTTCAATTAATCATAAATTGTCCTGAAATGTCACTAGACATTAAGAAATCATGTTCATTTCAAATACTAATGCCAGGATATTGTCATTTAAAAAGTGACTGATGTTGATGTTGTCATGTTGTGTTTTGTTCTGATGCGTCACCCTCCACCGATCGGGTTCGGGTTGCCAGCTCTGCTCTAGTTACCACAGCTGCAGATAGAAACGTGTCGGAATCGGATAAAAATATTCTAACGTTGCGAAACCCCCCAGAACTCGATATGATTCGGAAATACTTTGTTACAAAGTCTGAAATCATTAATTAACAGGAAAAAAAAACTCACTGTGTAGGACTTGTAGCAGCCTACGTTCCTGTTGGAACCTGCAGCATATCTGGCAACCTCGAATCATGGGGGAAGGCGGGGATACAGCCTAATTTGAAAGTGATTGCAATACCAGTTTTGGCCACAATCTTGCATACAGCTACTTTAATGTATTTGAAACAGTCTATTAATGATTAGTAGTTAAGATAATTTAGCAAATTTAGTAGACACTGTTACTCAATGTTAGGTTATAGTTTATTATGCAGTAGTTTAGTCATGTGTCATTTAGCTAATTTAGTAGAAGTAGCTAATAGAGTGCCGAAGTGATGACGCATTGGGTTCCCTCGGTCGAAAAGCAATGCATTTTCCCCATAGACTTTTGGAAAATCGCAAAAAATAAGATCTGTGTTCAACAAAGAGTTGTGACCCTTACACGTTTTGTCTAGCAATATAATCTTTACAAGTTAATCCAAAATTTATACATGAAGAGTTCAGATGCAAAAGCCTCTAAATGCCATTTGAAATTTTCTTCTTTAATGATGATTTTTATCAAACTTGTATATTTTATTTCATTAATTTCACTTAAATAACAATTAATAGGTAATTATCATTGCCATTTAAGAGAAATTACTGTACTTAAATATACAAGTTTGATAAAAATCATCATTAAAGAAGAAAATTTCAAATGGCATTTAGAGGCTTTTGCATCTGAACTCTTCACATTTTGAAGCCTATATAAAAATTTTAAAAAACACAATCAGACACAATAAAGTTTAAAAAACCACAAGCAGGTTATAACTGTGTGTACTATGTCATAGATCAAAACGTGAAAATATTTAGAGGCTTTGTTCACCACAGACCTTATTTCAGGCGATTTAGCAAAAACCCATTCAAAAATCCCATAGGCTTTAGAGCGAGGGAACCGTAGTGCTAAAATGCTAACTCACTTCCGCGTTTTGGCCTACAGAGCGACGTCGTAACTTCGGCACTCTATCCACAAGTTTCCGAGGGGCGCTCCTGTAAAAAATAAAGTGGGTGAAACTTCCGGTGGGGCGGCGGAAGTAGCATTCCAATGGTATTTTGTGTGTTAGTTAGCGAAGAGGCTAGCTGTTTTTCGGAGAATTATTTTACTATTTAAAGACGCAAATCTTTATGAGAGATGTCGTTACGGAGCTCAGGGGCAACATGTGCTGTTCGCGGTTGTACGTATAACCGGACTAAACTAATTCAGTGGCTTAAACGTGATTGTTTTGAACATAAGCTGAAAACGAAATCAGAATGATCCTGCCAACGACTGTAGTTTCCATCACCTCCCAAAAGACGACGAATCTTCCTGTGTACATTTGTTTAAATTCTTAATATTCTCTAAACTCTATCAGCATGTGATTGGCTGTTCGCTACTGATGTTACACCTAAACTCAGGATCAAAGCCTGTGTTGACAGAATACCAAATGTGCCAGTTAATGTATTCAAGCAGCACATTCATTTATAATTTTTTTGAATAAACTCCAAAGCACAATGACTAAGTGTGTATTTTTTATTTTAATTGTTTGTCAGCTCGCACAACTGTCTGTCGCCATGCCTTGATGAGTATTGATTATTAATAATGTTATTATAATACTGCCAATCAACTACTGCGGAGGGTAAAGGTACTGTTATTTCACCCTTATTAATTTCGTTGAGGTTGTGTTCCCACATCGTTAGCTAGTTCGGATCGCTATAACTTGAATGACTGTCAACTATTGAATGAACGAGTATCAAGCATGTCAAATCGTGCTTTGTTTACTTCAAAACGGAAGTCGCGCCCACTTTTGACGCAAGGCCTCATGGGGCGTAGGAAACTTGTGGATACTACAACCTAATTAGCACCCCTTGTGGTAATGCTGAGAATGCAACACATACAGTGTACATGTCGCGTTATAAATGACCTTGCACATTTTTAATCGCGATGATGTTTGGAAACATATTTAGAAGCATTATTTTGAGGATGTTTCAGGCCTTAAGAAGTGTCTTGTGTCGACATAACTCAAGTTCACTCCGAAGATGTCACAATGTTTGTTTTGTGCTATACCTCGCTTTGTGGAACGTCTTTAGACTGTGTATCCGTAGATTTTCTCTCAACATGGAATGACATCAGTGTTTTGGTGCCTGGCTCAGCATCATAAACACAGTAGCAGTCTTTATGTCCTTTTAAAATGAAGTAACAGTCAAAGGCTCTTAGATTTAGACCTTCAATCTGCAACATTAATGAAGGACAATTCGTCATTCTTCTTTGTTTGTGTGGCTAAAGTCATGGCAACTGTTTAATTAGCATTAGGTCGCTGACAGTATCTGTTGTCTGATGAGGCCCAAAGTCGTGTGTTTTTACTGGCTCGAAAGAGACTAGATTCAGGAACATTTCTGTATTTTTTTAGTTTATCCAGCCTGCGGCTTTAGTTGTTGGTACAGTATACAGTCTCTACCTGTTACAATGTTGCCTTCTAAAGCACTTCATTCGTCTTGCGTTCAAAGACTCTTGGATTCATTCATCTGTTGTTCTGCTAATTTGACTTTGAATAGATTTGCGATGCTCGGGAACGTCTTTAATCAGACACAGCTGGCGTATGGTAAATTTCGAGTTGAAGAAAGCTATTCAAACCAGAACTTATTAATGGCCCAAGCCTGGCCATTGGAAACACTCAGTTAGCTGTTTGTGTACTTGTCAGGTCAGTGCACTTTCCATGTACTTACTAAATGGCACATCAGTCTTTTTCAGAGTTTTGCGAATGACGTGTGGAACAGGAAGCATGTTCAGAAAGCCTAAAAACTAAGAATAAAGTTATAACATTACAACATTTGAAGTTGTATTAAGAATGAAGCCAGAAAATTAGGAGATTAAAGACTTTTTATATTGTTAATAAAACACTTGAAAATGTGCGAAAATTTGAGAAAATGTATAATTTACACTGGATTGGATCCTGCAATGACATCATGCTCAAAACGCTTTACAACTTTATTCTTGTGATGTTATAACTTGCATGTTTGGAATGACTTTACATGTGTAGTTTCTGAGCTGTTCTCTTATAGCCTGCAATAATCCACCACTGGTATATTCAATACTACCAGTCGCAGCATTAATATTTGAAGCCGCTGGTCTTAACAATAGGGTGTTTTATCAAATTACTCTCTGTCGTATTGGTCTGAGGTTTATGTTGCGGATTAACATACCACTGTTATGGTGTATATGTAGTTTATCACTTATTAAACTTATCAGTCTCTGTGGCAAAGATCTCCTATTGAGAAGCTGAATCAAAATCTCAGATGTACACCTTTTGCTTTGGTTAAAATGTCACCATAGTTGTGAGATGTAAAACAGCCTGGTCAGCTGACCGCTGCACAAGGTCATAAGTGGGTCAATAAATAGTAAAGCTGTATTGTTGAAATATTATGTATGTGTATAACAGTATTAAGGCCCTTAGTGAAATCGAAGAACAAACTGGTGTGACGCTGACTGGTAAACACCTTGAAACTACCTTTGGTCCATGGCGATTACATAGTAGGGTTTGAGATGAGGTTCCACCTTCTTTAGAGGTCCCCTGACATGGGGAAAAAATACCGGCCGATATATCGGAATATCGGATTTTAAAACCAACAAATAGTTGTATCGGTAATCGGCCTTTAAAATCCTTTATCGGTCGGGCTCTAGTTATTTACCCAATTTCATTACTCGCTTCATAAATGCAAAGTGATTTTTCAATATGCACCCTCAGGTCATTATGAGTATTATAGATTTTTAGAAAATATGGGCATACTAGATCCAGAGCCACACCTTCTAATGCAACCCTAGGTCTGCTCATGATTATTCATGAGTTGAATAGAGCCAACCATCTGTCACGTGTATTAATGACTCACGTGCACACAGGATTGGCTGGTGATATTAGCACAAGGCTTTAGACGAATGCTTTTATGTTTACCCAAGCATGGGAGGCTCATCTGTGCATGCTAGCGTGAGACAACCATTTCCACCACAACTATTCTGAAAAGCCAAAAATATGTACAGTATGTCTTTCTCATGTCACTCTGTCTCTTATTTTTCTGTCCTTTTGATTCACACATAGAATTTCTCTTTATTTAGGCCCTGTACTCCATAGAGGCGTCGTGTATTTTGTGTTTTGCACACTGTCCCTTTAAATATTTTTTTGTTCCAAAAGCAACCGATTCTTTCCATTTATTATTGTTGATGTTTTGTGCTGATGAGCTCATGGGAGCAGACGTGGGTGGATGTTTGTTTTCATCAGTTGTCACCTCTTTTGTTTCTGCTTGGGGCAACAGACGGACAAGCATTACAGTGACCTCTGACCTTCATGTCCGTAACCTCACATGTGTGCAGTGAGACCTGTCGATCTGTGTGGGTACTTCCTGTATGTGTCAAGCCAACTTAATTTGCACTTTCCAGAGTGATAAAACACAGCTGATGCTGCAAAAAAAATATTCTTTTTTTGTTTAAAATACTCAAGAGACATGCTCATCCTGACAGGATGCTAAAAAAAATATTTACCACGGAAAAGTATTTCAATAATTCAAAAGAAATTCAATTTGTAAAAGCAAGAATAAGTCATGTTTACAGTAATGCAGTTATAGAAGCCTGGATTAGACATTGAACCCTGATTTATACATGGATATTGTAGAGCTGGACTACAATTTATGCAAAAATGATTGGAAGGAAAATGGAAAGACATTATTGCATCAATTAATGATATTATGTGTTACATCATGCTGTAGAAACAGTAGAGGCCCTTAAATACAAAACTAATGTGCAAAGCCAACAGTTTTAATCAGGACAATACAAACAGATAATGTGAGCGTTTTGTTGACTGTTCAACCAGTGGGGAAATCCTCACATCCCATTTCTGGCCACTCATTTACCCGGAATATTCTGTTCCTGCTTAGATTACACGACCTTAGACGACCTTTCATTGAATAAGACGATGTTCCCTAACAGGACATATTTTACAGCAGTTCCAAGTACGGTTTAGTGATCGGGTTTCACTTTTGTAACGTTTGAAGACTGAAGAGTGAACGTAAACACACACACACACACACACACATGCAAAGTGTTGTCTGTCTTAACCAGAATTTAACTCGGCAAGTCTTGGCCACTTTTTAGCTTAACTCTCCAAATATGCAAACACAGATGTAAATACTTGGCCATTGCATTTCAAGCCCAATTAGATAACTTCAAATCTATATACCATTAGCTAGCTATAGCTATATATATATATTGGGTTGAAGTCTGGATTTTGATTGGGCCATTGCAATATCTTGGTTTGTGCTTGAGATCAATATGACACATAACCCCAAAATATGACCTAACGGGGAACATGTGAATCAAACATTTAAAAATAAAAACAAAACAAAGGATCAGAACAAAATAGTGAAGTAGTCATGTTTGTTATTTACGGTAATAATTTGAAATCATTTCAAATCTGAACCAGTTTTTAGCATATTAATAACTTATTATTACCCTATCATCTGCATGACAAAGTCAATAACGACAGTTCTGTATTGTTGAACCAATGTGGTTCAAAAGAAACGTGCGACAATATGCATACGGATTTGGGACTAGTTAGTTCATTTCTCCCATGATGCATTGTACTTAGGTCGATGAATATTTAGCGAATGCAATTAACGATCTTTCCGCAAAAGCATGTGGATTTGGTCGACCAAGCCTCTTACTCAACTAACGGTTAGCCGACTTAGGCCGTGTGTCCACCAAAGCGTTTTTACTCAGCTGAAAACGTTAGACGCTCTGCTGAAGGCGCCGTGCTTTGGGCGCTTGAGAGCGTTTTGGCAGCGCAGCGTTTTTTCCGTTGAGACGTTTCGTTGCTATGATACAGAATATCCGCAGCAGTTTGAATGTTGACAGTTGGTCGGTGTGGTATTAGTCCCGCCCCTATTCCACTGTGATTGGACGGCTGGGTAAAAAGTGACAGTGATGAGCGCTGCGTTTTATCCAAAGTTGAACATTTTTCAACTCCCAGCGACCAGTAAAAACGCTCGGCGCTTCAGCGTGAAAAAAAAAAAACGCTCAGCGCCTCGGTACGCTCATGGCGTTTAAAAAACGCGGCGCTCCCATTGAAAACAATTGAAAACATACGCCAGGTCGAACAAGTTAGCCGCCAATTTGACATGACACACTTTCTAAAGTTTGTGGGCTGACTGATTAAAAACCTTTGCACCTTGACTTCTAGAAATTACGTAAAGCCACCAATCAAATTGTAGCCGTCAATTTTAGCCAGTTCGTCTTCTTTATTTATTTTTTTTGTGTGTGTGTACACTCTAAAAAATGCTGGGTTGTTTTAACCCAATTTTGGGTCAAATATGGACAAACCCGAAATGTTGTGTTAAAAATGTAATGTAAAAATTTAACCCAACGGCTGGGTTAGTCCATATTTGACCCAAAGTTGGGTTAAAACAACCCAGCATTTTTTAGAGTGTAGTATGCATCATGTGGGTGTGCCGTCTGAGCTTGAGACGAGTTTCTCAAAGCCATGCAGGTTGGATAGATGAAAGTTATTATCTTAATTATTGTCATGGAGTCTTTTTTTTTTAAATGTGGGTCATGTCGATATCACAAACGTATGTAATCTGTTGTTACCTGATGTCTATTACTCATTACTAGTATTATCAAAGGAATCCAAACTGATCTTGTGTGTTTACCAGTCAGACTATCCAGAATCAATGCAAAGTAGAGTGTTTTCTTGGTTCATCTGACTGTTTTTGTTGTGTGTTGACATTATGGTTTACTTTTTTACTATTTTATGTTTTTAAAACCCAGCAATAATTCGTTTTTTTTATTATTTAGGCCACAGTTTGTGGATGTAAATGATGGCTCAAAGAGAGGTGATCAGATTTTCTGATGTATGTAAAAAATGTAAAAAAGTGGTTTTAGGTTTAGGCACCAAATCATGATAACGACATACAGAGATATAAAATATTTTAACGTCTGCTCTCAGAAATGAGCGATGAATCAACTGTTAATGAGACTAGGACATAAAAAAATATTTAACAGGGTCATGTTTTCCAGGGCAGGATACATCAGCACTTATTCATCTTTCCGAATCTGCTTTATTGCAATATTTTTCCCATGTTATGTTGTTTAAGTTGCCCATTGTGCTTAGTTCACTGTCTGAAGTCATTGTGTGCTCACCTGATAAGTTTTAGAGTTCAAATTATACTCAAATGATATGCTTCAGGGTAATGACTAGATAACTGTTAGACCTGTAGAACACGATTCAATCCAGTTAAGCTACTGATCTTTTCTCTGGATTTCTTTGTCACTGTAATTGCAGTAATGAGGCCTGTGGGTTGAGGTTAATGCTTTCAGTCAGAAGCTGAGCATTATATTACGCCTTTTGAACATTGTGTGACCCAGACTGCTTAATTATTATAAATCAAGTCTTCTAAAGAGGAATGATTGTTTTATATGATGAACTGATTTAATCTAGGATTTTATATCCTATGAATGATGGATAAATGATGGTAAACAGAAGCTCAAATACACTTTTCAGTTATATTAATGGTTCTTTTAATTGCTTTTGAGCAAATTTTGTTTGCCAAGTGATCATTTATGATGGCAATTGATATTTAAGTTAGAGCCCGACCGATAAAGGATTTTGAAGATACCGATACCGATACAAATATTTTTGGGTTTTAAAATCCGATATTCCGATATACCGGCAGAAACGCACAACAAAACATTAACAGATTTCCCTAACATAGTTATTTGTAGTTATTTATGAGTTTTAACTAAAATAATATGATAAAACATTTGTCAGGTTAGCTAGTCTATGATGAGCCATAATTTAGCAATAGATAACGTAAAACATACATTTTCAATTTAACAGGCCAAGGAGAGATGATTAAAGAGTGTTTCATCCGTTTTTATTTTATTTTTAAATATTAATTTATCGGCCATTATAACTGCCGATACCGATAGTTTGGAAAATGTCTAATATTGGCCGATATATCGGTCTGGCTCTAATTTAAGTACCGTATGTTTTGAAGGAAACAGCTCTGCATGTGTAATATTGCTTTTATAGAGCGTAATAACACATAATTAATGTATGATTCAATAATCCATGATTGAATATATGTTATAATATACTAAAATAAAACCAGAAATGTCTTTCCAAAAAAAGTGTTTACACAGACTTTTTAGAGATTTTTCGGAATACATTTAATCCAACAGTATTTTAGGTGCACGGTGCAATAGTACGAGCAATAGTTACTCATTCCTGGTAAAAATGTTGCATCTAAAGTCCAAATAGAATCACTAAACAAACATGTTTTTTAAAAAAAAGCACTGGCCTTTCAAAAGGACCTAAATCTCAAATCGGTCAGATGACTCCCTAGAGTGTTTTGTGGAAGCTGTTGAAATGGGAAATGTTTTTCACTCTCATAAATGTCTCACAATATCTTTTACAGTATGTATAATTACGCAGAGCCGTAGTATGGTCTCACTTTGACATCATTTGTGGTTAGGGGGTTCTTGGAGTGCATTTGGGTTTTACGAGAGCAATTTTAAATATCCTCAAGAGTTTAAAGTTTTATGGTGGTCAGTTGTCGTCATTGTAAAATGGCTTATTTTTGAGATATGTGTTCATCTAAGCTGCATAGAATGCACTGGCACGCATGAGTAGCTCTGAAACCAAGGGAAATTGTTAACCCTTAAGTGTCTGTATTCAGTATTTTAGAGTTTGGAGACATTAGAGACGTCACAAGAAAAGACTGGCACACACAAGGGTGTTTGACTAGTATTACTGTCTTAAAAGTGAACACAACAGAGAGAGAGAGCGAGAGAGAGCTTGCAGCTGGAAAATCATGTGACAAACAGAGGTTAAGAACTGAGTAACACAGCACTATGCAAATTATTACGACACCGGGTGTCATTCAGTAGCCATACACTCTCAAATCTGTTCTTGAAATCTGCATATCATGAACAAATAATGAACTTTTGTTCAAAAATAAATTTTAAATGTAAAAATGTAGGAACACATGAAGCCATATTTACGCAAAAAACACATAAAAGGTTTTAAAGCAAAGGTTGTGTGAAAAAAAAGCTTATATGGAAGTGTTTTGGTTATGCTTTATTTCCACTTTCCGCAACTACATGTAACTCTTGGAGAATTAGCAGAGTGTTAAGTTACAGTAAGTTACAGTAATACTGTGTTTCCATGTTAACGTGTGTGTTGGTTTAATGTATTAGGGTTTACAACTTTACATAAAGGCCCTGTTTGCACCTGGTATTAAGATTTGGTCGATCGGATCACAAGTGGACGGCACTAAAAACGTGTAAACGGGGTCTAAAATGTTTTGAGTATCGGCAGGTCGATATTATCAGCCGATATTAGGCATTTTCTAAAACATCGGTATCGGCAGTTATAATAGCTGATAAATGAATATTTCAAAAATAAAATAAAAACGGACGAATCACGCTTCAACCATGTCATGAGTGTTGTCAAAAAGTGCAAGTAAAGGGATAAGCAAGCTGACATAATTATAAGGTAGCTTATAACTGTAAGCCAATGTAGGGACTAATTATTATTTAATTTATCAGAACTTTAACATATTTTAATGTTCCTCTGTTCCGTTGTGACAATAGAAACAAGTTTCTTTTAAAATGCATTATCACATTATTTTAGTTAAAACTCTTAAATAACTACAAATAACTAATGTTAGGGAAATCTGTTAATGTTTTGTTGAGCGTTTCTGAAATAAGAATAATAATAATATCGGCCGATATATCGGAATATCGGATTTTAAAACCAACAAATATTTGTATCGGTATCGGCCTTCAAAATCCTTTATCGGTCTGGCTCTAGTTTTGAGCTCGTCACACTTTCCACTACTTCCAGAGTTAGTCGAAAATACATTCGACCGGATTGCTTTCGTAGTCTAAACGCTCATGTGGTCGAAAGCGTTGGAACAGCCACAGACCTGATGTGTAAACGTTATGGGAAGAGCGCTAGCCAGACGGAATAAAAATTTGATCAGCTGAAAACCCAAGTTTGGTTTGAAGACGAAAAACATTAAGCCAAATGTTAAAAAGCAAAATCTCTAACACACACTCGCAGCTTTCAATGTGGTGTCGCTGCTATCAGAGCATAAACGAAAGCTGATGCTCTCTGTATGTTTTTCCAACGCCTCTGTGCACGTTTATATGTAAATTTGCTTGAGCTTACTTTGTCGTTTAGATCAACACATTCTCATCCCAAAAAGTCATATAACTGACGTTTTGGGTACGTCTTTTGACCATACGTCAATATTCCCCTTTTTAGGGCCCCCTTAAACGTCGGTAGATGGCGATCCCGGGCCGTCATACAACTGACGCTTTACCCTTAACGTCAGTTAGGTGACGGGTTAGGTTTAGGTCTGGGGTAGAGTTAGGATCCCATAACCTCATCTACCGACGTTTAAGGGGGCCCTAAAAAGGCGAATATTGACGTATGGTCAAAAGACGTCGCAAAACGTCAGTTATATGACTTTTTGGGATGAGACTGCGCTGTTTAGATGGAAATATCTGAAAAAAACTCATACATTTACATAGATTCTCCCCTCGAAGAATTCAGGACAGAAGTTGTTGAAAGTGGACAAAATAGACAACTACAGATTAAAACACTAGGGGCTCTATCTTGCACCCGCGCGCAAATGACTTTATACACTAACGCATGTATCATTCCTATTTTGCAACCGCGCAAACCTGGCTTTTCCCTCCACAGACGCACGTCGGTAAACTATGAACTTGCGCTCCCTGGACAGATCGGCGCAAAAAGGAGGCGTGTTTCGCCGCAAACATTCCCTAGTGCTATTTTGCAGTTCCAGAACACAATTGCGCCACTGTCCAGAAAAAAACTTGTCTAAATCAAAGGCGCGTTTGTGCGTACATTCAGATGCTATTTTAAGCGTGCATGCTTGGCCATAATACAGAGTGTGAACAATGCGCATAGACTGTAGATGATTCTCTCAGCTACACAGATGCATTTTACTTTTTGCAAATGCTAAATTATTATAAGAAAAAATATTAAAACACGAGGGAAATCATTGTGTCCATGACGATGGGAAAAATAGGCATAAAGCTTACACATTTACCCAAATTATCATATGCATGTTTAACCGAAGCTAATATGGGTGTGTTTGTCCCATCCCCAATGTCACTTCTCTTTCTTTTACGGCCCTGGCCCATCGATCTCCTCGGCTGTGAACCGATTGTGAAGCGCGCCTGATAAATGTGCTGTTATGTAATAGTATTGTGCCATGGAACAAGCACACCTCGTTCATCACGCTCTTAAAGGGAATGTGAGATGACGCTCTTATTGGTTTGTTTCCAGTTATGCCCAAACCACACCTGTGAATAATGAAGGTACTTCAGACCAACCCCTTTTAAACTTGCGTCGGGCACAAGAGTCATTTATCCCGCCGGTAAAATAGCAACAGCGCCCAAGACCCGCCCAGAAAGTTACTTCACACTTGATACTTGCGTTTCAGATCATTAAAATAGGGCCCCTAGGTGTAAATGGGTATCCGTCTCCCTTGTCTACTTGAGATCAGATCGACCAAAACGAATCTTAATACCAGGTGTAAACAGGGACAAATAATCTCCAGGGTTGGATTAACAGGCTTTCAAAGCCTGAACAATGAGCCGCTGAACTGACAAATGTAAATCACAGCACTAAATAGCTCTCTAACACTTCCCTCAGACACTCGTCCACTGAATGAAAACACTGCAAAGCATTTAGTATTGTTTAGTTTTCTTACTTAGTCTTGTTTCCAGTCCAAATATCTACAAAAAAATCAATCTAGATGAGTAAAATCCCATAAGATATTATGTCTTGCCTTCTGGAGAAATAAATCAAATTTAAGTGAATTGTTGCTTAAAAAAGCTAAATTATCTGCCAAAGGGTTAAGAAAAAAAAATCTTAATTTAAACAGAAACACGATCATTTTTCTTACCCCATTTTCACATGATAGTTCTTGTTTTAAACAAAAACTCACTTAATTTTAGATTTTTTTTCTTCAGAAAACAAGAATATCTTCTGGCATTTTGCTACAATTTAAGATAATTGGACTTGAAACAAGACAAAAATACGAAGTTCTGAGTTTTTTGCATTGAATATGCAACTTTTTATCCATTCAAAAAGATTAAATGATAATTCAGTAGTACCGATAGGTTGAATCATAGTTGAATCAGGCGGCACAGACATAGAAATCCATGTGTACAGTTTGCAAAAACCGTGGGAACAGACTGCGAACAGTCCAGCGTGGGCATGGATTGAGATTTTTTTGGGTACGGATTGAAAAACTGAAGTTACGGATTACAAATCTCTGCATGGATTAGAAATTCGTGGGTACGGTTTAGTAATCCACGGGCGTGATTTGTTAAACAGAGGGAATAGTTTAAAAACCTGTGAGTATGGGTTTCAAACTGAGGGGACAAATTGCAAAACCCCACTAACTTGCCGGATCCGTTACTCACCTACCCCCACATCCTTGTCCCGGGACCTCGGAAATTTTAAAAAAGCAAGAAATATATATATTTTTTTACATGCTACAAACCCTTCAAAAGTGAATGTAATAAGGGCTATGAGGTTAAAGGCAGAGCAGCAGGTTGTGTTAGAGGAAAGGTCTGAATAATGAAAACAGAAAACGTGAGTAAATGAATCCCAGGGTGTGACTGTTTACCTATCGTGTTGCCAGAGCTTCCGCTCTCGCTCTCCACTAACAGAGAGAGCGTCTATGTTCATAAACCGACTTAGGAGTGCCTCCACTTTCCACAAATACAGTTGAACACTTTTTCTAAAGCAATAGAGGCCCAAATATTTCTTTTCCTGAGAAAAAAGTAAAATACAATGAACCAATCATGAATAACTAGCATTTTTTTAATCCACTGTTAAAATGGGGATTTTGACATGTCCCACACTCTAAACAATGCTGGGTTGTTTTAACTCAAAATTGGGTAAAATATGGACAAACCCAAATGTTGGGTTAAAAATGTAATTTAAAAATTTAACTTCAACTTTCACTTTCAACTGTACATTTTTAAATTAAATTTTTAACCCAACATTTTTTAGAGTGCACCTAAGAGGTTGTACCTTTTTTTTTTTTTTTACTTAAAAAATAGCCAAATATGGACAAACTCAGCCATTGGGTTAAATGTTTAAATTACATTTTCAACCCAACATTTGGATTTGTCCATATATGAAAACAACCCCGCATTTTTTTAGAGTGTACACTCTAAACACTCTAAAAAAATGCTGGATTGTTTCAACCCAAGTTTGGGTCAAATATGGACAAACCCAAATGTTGGGTTAACAATGTAATTTAAAAAATTAACCCAACTTCAACTTTCACTTTCAACTGTACATTTTTAAATTACATTTTTAACCCAACATTTGAGTTTTTCCATATTTGACCCAAATTTGGGTTGAAATAACCCAGCATTTTTTAGAGGACACCTAATAGTGCACTCTACTTATCCATTCATAATAATTTTGAAAGTATATACACTCTAAAAATTGCTGGGTTGTTTTAACCCATCTTTGTTCCAAATATGGACAAACTCAGCCATTGGGTTAAATGTTTAAATTACATTTTTAACCCAACATTTGGGTTTGTCCATATTTGACCCAAAGATGAGTTAAAACAACCCAGCATTTTTTTTTAGAGTGTACACTCTAAAAAATGCCGGATTGTTTCAACCCAAGTTTGGGTCAAATATGGACAAACCCAAATGTTGGGTTAAAAATGCAATTCAAAAATGTACAGTTGAAAGTGAAAGTTGAAGTTGGGTTAAATTTCGAAATTAAATTTTTAACCCAACATTTGGGTTTGTCCATATTTTACCCAAAGACGGGTTCAAACAACCCAGCATTGTTTAGAGTGTATAAGTATATATATATAAGTTATTAGATCATATTAATGACCAAAAATCATTCAATATAAACTAATTTACTCTGATAAATTTGACTAAACTCAAACATTCTCTATTTTTCAGGATTCGTCCACAGTTGGCAAAGGAAAAGATAGAGGGATGTCACATCTGCACATTCGTGACCCCTGGGGAGCCCCAGGTCGTCCTAGGAAAAGACAAGGCCTTTACATTTGACTACGTTTTTGACATGGACTCGCAGCAGGATAGTGTCTACAGCAACTGCACTGAGAAACTCATCGAAGGCTGTTTTGAAGGATATAACGCCACTATCTTCGCCTATGGACAGGTAAGACTGTAAAATGACATTGATGTAGTGAAGTTAGTCTTCCCAACTTACGTGCCATTGGGAAGTCCCATTCATTTTACTGAATTGGCCCAGTTGAACTGTTTAATAGAACCAGTCCAAAAAACCATTCACTGATCCACGGCTTGTTACGTATTCTTGTTTTGTAGGGGGACATTTCGCTTTTTTAATTGGTTTTTGGATGAGCACAAAAAGTATGCTCTGACCAACAAGTATTTTCATCCTGATAATCTTCCCAAATTAATATTAATTTTAAGAATTTTACAGTGTAAATCAGTGGCCAGAGGTAAAAAGCTAAGCTAGGCTAGAAACGAACCACACCACACACTTCCGACACTCTTTATTTAAAAAATAAAAAAAGACATTTTCACTGAAAGTTTAAGTTAGAATAGTTTAAGTTAGAAGAGCATGATTATAAGTTAGCACAAGAGTAGTTAGATGAGTTTACCTTTTAGATGTGAGGATGTTTAATGTCCCTCTTAGTCCCACTTGTTAGTTTTAAAAGCTTGAAACATCACAAGTGGGTATTTCTGGTGTATTTTATGTTGTAGAAATAAAAGTGAAAATATGTTGATCTTGTGTTCACCACAGACATTATTTCACACATTTAACAAAAAAAAAAATTAAACAAAACATTAATTCAGGACGGTGGAAGTGCGAACTCGGAAATGCTCGGAAATCAAGCAAAGCAAAAACCACAGACATGTTCTGACAAGAACACTGCTATCTTTTCTCTTTTTTCACACTAATGAATTACTAAAAAGATCTAATTCCTTCAACTCCAATTCATTTGTAAGTGTATTACTTCTCAAGTTCTTACATTCAATCGTGATAAAAAATAATAATAAAAAACTCTCCCTCGTGAGAGTCCCTAACTCTTTGCCAGTCTTTCTTTGGCTTAGTTAATTCTCCCTCTGTCGTTGGAGGGTCTTGTCTTCCTGTCAGCGTCTCTTTCAGTGGGTGATGAGGCACAGGCGCTGTGTGTGTCATTCCTCTTTGTGTCTATGGCAACAGAGACCCCAAACTTCTTTTGTCTGTGCTGTCTCCCTCCTCTATTGCCCCTGCTAAAAGAAAGCGCCTCTGCTTCACATTTACCACACATATCGACAGCACATGCAGGTTTTCCACAAGACCATGTTGCCCAACGTTTTTTTTTTTTCACCTGTGTCCCTTTTTAAAGTGCCTCTATTATTTAAAGGCTCTCATACAAATACACTTTAATTTTTGCACATCACCTAATTTTTCAAATCTGAAAACGGTTCCTTCGAGAGATTCAATCTCTCTAAACCCCTCCTTTCCACAAACCTACTCTGCTCTGATTGGTCAGATGGCCCAGTCTGTTGTGATTGGTCTACTCTGCTCTGATTGGTCAGATGTCCCAGTCTGTTGTGATTGGTCTACTCTGCTTGGATTGTCAGATGGCCCAGTCTGTTGTGATTGGTCTACTCTGCTCTGATTGGTCAGATGGCCAGTCTGTTGTGATTGGTCTGCTCTGCTCTGATTGGTCAGATGGCCAGTCTGTTGTGATTGGTCTACTCTGCTCTGATTGGTCAGATGGCCCAGTCTGTTGTGATTGGTCTACTCTGCTCTGATTGGTCAGATGACCCAGTCTGTTGTGATTGGTCTACTTTGCTCGGATTGGTCAGATGTCCCAGTCGGTTGTGATTGGTCTACTCAGCTCTGATTGGTCAGATGTCACAGTCTGTTGTGATTGGTCTACTTTGCTCGAATTGGTCAGATGTCCCAGTCAGGTTGTGATTGCTCTACTCTGCTCTGATTGGTCAGATGTCCCAGTCTTTTACGATTTCTCTACTCTGCTCTGATTGGTCAGATGTCCCAGTCTTTTATGATTTCTCTACTCTGCTGTGATTGGTCAGATGTCCCAGTCTTTTATGATTGCTCTACTCAGCTCGGATTGGTCAGATGTCCCAGTATGTTGTGATTGGTCTACTCTGCTCGGATTGGTCAGATGTCCCAGACTTTTATGATTGCTCTACTCAGCTCGGATTGGTCAGATGTCCCAGTCTGTTGTGATTGGTCTACTCTGCTCTGATTGGTCAGATGTCCCAGTCTGTTGTGATTGGTCTACTCTGCTTGGGTTGTCCGATGTCCCAGTCTGTTGTGATTGGTCTACTCTGCTTGGGTTGTCAGATGTCCCAGTCTGTTGCGATTGGTCTACCGCTTACAGTGTGTTTCGGAAACAAAACACCCATTACCATATCTGAATTACAGAAAACAGCATCACAATCTGCCATTGGTTAGTCAAACAGATAGTACCACCTCCAACACATGCCATTGGTTGAGCCAATATTGCCATGTTGGACTGGATAAAATGTAACAATAACAATCTGATCTTTATCTTAATCTTTAATTCCAGTGGAAGCTCTAGACTAGCACTTTTGGCAGATTTTGAAATATGACAGATGTAATTAATGTTTTTCATCTCTCATTTGCATAAAGTTGAACATGTCTCAGCATGTTGGTGCTCTAACTTGTTTCACTCTACTATCAATCCCACATTTCTCTTTTACTCAATTCATGTAAATGCTTTTTTTAAAAACCCCATCGTAACTTTTGCCACTTTATTTATTTATGTTTGTACAAACTGAAAAACAAGTCAAACTTTTTTGTGTGTGTGTGATATATATTTTAGTCAATTTATGTAAATTAAAAAATACAACCTTCACATTTTTCTCTTTAAACCCTCCAGAACTCTTGGCCCATTGACTTCCGTTGTAACTGTAAAATGTTTTTTTTTTTTTATTTAGGTTTCGACAAACTGAGGAATTACTGAGTCAATTACTTTTGTAGTATATATTTTTGGGGGGTAGTTGAAAGCATATGGTCATTGCATGTATGATGATCTGAAATATTCCTTATTGCACAAGTAGAAACTTCCAAACACACCAAAAGTTGTTAATATCTTCTGTTTAATTGGTCTTGTTTTATCTAACCTCCTTCTTAATCTTTTCAGACTGGTTCGGGAAAGACGTACACCATGGGCACGGGCTTTGACGTGAACATCGTGACTGATGAGGAGTTGGGAATTATCCCACGGGCGATCGCCCACCTCTTCAGGGGTATCGAGGAGCGTAGGCAGGCCGCCACACAACAAGGGCGACCCGTACCCGAGTTTAAGATCAACGCCCAGTTCTTAGAGGTGAATAACAACCTCCACTGTTCTCTTGTGGTCTAGTTTCATCTAAGCTCTGGAAAATAGCAATCTTACGACTGACAGACGTGTTATTTCTGGTGTTAATGGAGGTGAAGATGTTGAGTTATCTCTCCATATCAGCACTGAGGTTTTAAACTTATCCTCTGATAGGGTTAGCGGAGCTGGCATCATGTCGGCATGCAAAGGGTGGTGTTGACAGAGCGCCACAAATAACGCGCCTGTCGTACCATTGGCAGGCGTTAGGGATTTTAGCATGCATGTCTGAACTTGGCTAATTAATTACCCAACCACTCCTGCATGTCTATAACTGTCTAAGGTGCGGTGTTTTGTTTCATAGTTGTACAATGAGGAGGTGCTGGACCTGTTCGATTCGACTCGAGATGCTGAGGCCCGCAAGCAGAAATCCCACATTAAGATCCATGAAGATGCCAATGGAGGAATTTACACAGTGGGAGTCACAACACGGACCGTTAGCTCAGAAGCAGAGGTTGGCTTTCTACTAGGGTTTGAAGACATGTCTTGAGCCTCTCTGCACTTGCTCAAATTGAGTTTTATGATTTTCATGCTCCATATGATTTTCCCCCTGAAAAATAAACTGCTATATTTATTTTGAATCATTATGGTGGCTCGACAAAACCAACATGATTTTTTATTTAAGCTGCTTCTTTTTTAGTATTTTAGTAAAGTTTGTAGAGCTTCATTTAAAACTACAACCACCAAACTCAGACATTCAGACTGTTGTCATTTGGGTTACTGTGTCTGTCTTTTAAACGGACCTTAAATGACGATCAAAGCTATGAAAAGTCCCATAGACTTTATCCACCAACTATCTATCCCTAGAAAAGTCTAGCAACTAGCTTAGGAGATGCTAGCAATTTCTTAAATCATGCTACTAGCAATGCATACTAGCATGCTAATTCAAGCTGGCAATGTATTAAAACCTGCAAACATGTAAAATAATGCTAGACTCGTGAATGCAAACAACATGATAAATATTAGGAAGCTTATTAAACTTTCAGACAACCAGCATAAAACCAACCATCTTTACTTTCTAGTATCTAGATATATTTTTCTGTAAAAATATATATATATATATATATATATATATATATATAAAGTTTTTTAGATTTTTTTTTATAAAAATAAATGTGTTTTATGTAGGTCTGTGCAAAAATTAATCGCGATTAATCGCATCCAAAATAAAAGTCTGTGTTTACATAATATATTTGCGTGTGCTGTATATAATTATTTTGTACATATAAATACACACACATGTATGTATATATTTAAGAAAATGTGTTATTCGTATATAAAATATTTATATTTATATAAAATAGAATATGTATTTATATACATATACAGAATTTAAGCACAAATAATTCTTAAATATATACATGCATGCATAGGTATTTATATATAGAAAATAATTATATACAGCACACACAAATATATTATGTAAACACAGACTTTTATTTTGGATGCGATTAATCGCAATTAATTTTTGCACAGCCCTAGTTTTATGTTTATTAGTCATCTTTAGATTGGATTTGTTAATACAAAATCCTTTTTAAGGTAATTAAAACGTTTTTTTATTAATTTTATTTACATTTTATACAAATAAAACTTTTGTAATTTATAAAAAATATTGTTAGAAAAAATACCTATTAGAAATCCATGGTTATATGTTTTTTTAAATTAAGTAAAATTATAATTTTAAAATAAAGTTTGTCTGTTTTTAATTCAAATATAAAACATTTTAATTATTTATATAGTAGTCTATTAACTTATATTAATATTTCTATAAATTATTTATTTATTTATTTATTTTAAGTTTATTGGTTCATTAATGGATGCTATGCTACATTGTTTCTACATCGCCGTCAATCGCTAAGTTATCTCGTACCGATTACCAAATTCTCTTCTCTGTCTCTTTCAGATGCTGCAGTGTCTCAAATTGGGCGCTCTGTCCCGCACCACCGCCAGCACTCAGATGAATGTCCAGAGCTCACGCTCCCATGCCATCTTCACCATCCACCTGTGCCAAGTTCGCGTCTGTGCCTCAGACAACGTAGGTTGTCAAATCTCCCACAGCTGGAAAACTTTCACAGAGTGTTTCTTGTGCTATTCACTTATTCATTTCAATGATAACAACCTCGTAAAACTGTTAAAAGCTTTAATAATATACTCTCAGTTTTTCATTTTATGCCGCTTTTCCAGGACACAGAGAGTGATAACAGACTGGTGAACGGCTCCACAGAGATGAATGAGTTTGAGACGCTGACGGCTAAGTTTCACTTTGTGGATTTAGCCGGCTCTGAGCGACTGAAGAGAACAGGGGCCACAGGGGACCGGGCCAAAGAGGGCATCTCTATCAACTGTGGACTGGTAAGAACAGAAGTTAAAGTGGAAATACAGTTTCTCACATGATTTCAGTATGATAAGCCACTTAATAACCTTTTCTGTGTTTAGTCATATCCAGTTTTGCTGCAAAAGGATAGATTAGGATTCAAATGCACTCGCTTCTAGTGTGACTGCCACCTGCTGGCTTTCAGAGGACAAACATTCCATTACAATTTTGTATAATTTTTAATTATTTTACTTCTGTATTTAAGAAAAAATATTATCATAATAATAATAATAATGTATTCCTGTCTTCATTTTTAAATGTTAAACCGTCCTCAACCATCAACTTTTATTTTGAAGCAGCCTCTGCGATTTAATAATTGGACTAAGCCTTATCGTTTATATTTCGGTTTTATTTCGATTAATCGCTTTTTTTGCTGTGAAACACATGTATAAGAATCTTCGTGCAGGTCTTCCCAAAAGTTTATCAAGCTCCTATTCTATATAGTGTATTTTTGAAACATTTATGTATTCATTGAATGGAAAGAGCATGCAGGTTTGAAACAATATGCTCACGAGTAAAATTACTATATTTATTTCTAATTGAACAAATCTTTTGATGCGAGTCATTTGGCTGGTGTCGCCACTGATAACTTATATTTTTTGCTTTGTTTTGTGGTGGTAAAGTTAGCTCTGGGCA
Organism: Pimephales promelas; assembly: GCF_016745375.1. The sequence continues at coordinate 16,574,048 of NW_024121144.1, forward strand.
ATGTGATCAGCGCTCTGGGTGACAGGAGCAAACGCTCCTCACATGTGCCTTACCGAGACTCCAAACTCACTCGCCTGCTTCAAGATTCCCTGGGAGGAAACAGGTACATTTTCCCCAAATTTGAATGAAATCCAGGTATTTCTGCAGTTTTTTCAAACGTTGCTTCTCCCTTGTGACCTCCAGTCAGACGACGATGATCGCCTGCGTTAGTCCGTCAGACAGAGACTTCATGGAGACCCTGAACACGCTGAAATATGCCAACCGCGCTCGTAACATCAAGAACAAAGTGATGGTGAACCAGGACCGGGCCAGTCAACAGATCAGCGCTCTGAGAACAGAGATCGCTCGTCTGCAAATCGAGCTCATGGAGTACAAGACGGTTTGTGCTGCGATGTTTAGTCCAGATTTATTTCAAATTTATTTATCTGAATTTCACTATAATGTGAATATATTATATTATATTAGAACATAGTTTTCTAACATAGTTAAACTATTTATAACAAATTTAAAATGACAATAATATGTGAAATTGTTTGTATTTTTAAAAACAGGGCAAGCGTATGGTTGGCGAGGATGGACTGGAAAGCATCAATGACATGGTGCATGAGAACTCCATGCTGCAGACAGAAAACAATAACCTGCGTGTGCGAGTGAAGGCAATGCAGGAAACCATCGACGCCCAGAGAGCCAGACTCACCCAGCTACTGAGCGACCAGGCCAACCAGACCCTCGCCAGATCAGGTACTTACAGGCCTGGATCCGGTTGGTATCTGGGTTGAATATTCAAAAACATAAATTCATATATTTTTTATAGGGCTGTGAAAAATTAATTGCGATTAATCGCATCCAAAATAAAAGTCTGTGTTTACATAATATATTTGTGTGTGCTGTATATAATTATTTTGTATATATAAATACCTATGCATGCATGTATATATTTAAGAATTATTTGTGCTTAAATTCTGTATATGTATATAAATACATAATCTATTTTATATAAATATAAATATTTTATATACGAATAACACATTTTCTTAAATATATACATACATGTGTGTGTATTTGTATGTACAAAATAATTATATACAGCACACGCAAATATATTATGTAAACACAGACTTTTATTTTGGATGCGATTCATTTTTGCACAGCCCTAATATTCTAAAGTGGATGACTTTTATTATGGAGATTAAGCACTACAAAAAATGTGAATCACCTACACAATGTGGATTATTTCCTTGCGCTGGTTTTACATAACCAACAAAAAATTGTAACAATTGAATTACCCAAACTTTTTTTTACAGGTGAAGGAAGTGAAGAGATCGGAAACATGATCCACAATTACATCAAAGAGATTGAGGAGCTCAGGTAATGTGTGCAAACACAGTACGCCCATATCTTAGAAGTGCTTAAAACATCTCTGTATGTGTAATGTTTGTGTGTTGTGTGGTCTTTAGGGCAAAGCTATTGGAAAGTGAAGCTGTGAATGAAAACCTGCGGAAGAACCTGTCCCGCGCCTCCACCCGCTCCTCATTTTACGCCGGCCCGACTTCCATTACCCCCGGCCACCTCGCACCTGAAAAAGATGCCGCAGACATCATAGAAATCGCAAAGAAAGACCTGCAGAAACTGAAGAAAAAGGAGAAGAAGAAAAAGAAGAGGTAAGCTACTGACATAGCCGTGTCAAACTCGGATTTCCTTTTTCTCATTGGACAAAGGAGGGTGTGTCAGGGAGTGTTTTGATCTGTTGTATGCCTCAAATATATGGTGTACAATAATTTCTATGCTTCCTCACTGCATTCTCATTGTTGATGAGTTGCTCTCGATAGAAAACATTTGAAAAATCCTCTCATTTTTGTCTTTTCTATTGCTTTGGTAACAACAGCTTCTCTGATTGGTGGATCTCACTATAGAATTGTGGGTAATGTAGTACTTCACCAGTAATTCTGCATTCTGAGTGAAGTATTTTTGTAAACACGGAAGTTAGTATCACCCTGGATCCCTTGACAAAAATCCAGTAGGATTTTTCCTTTGACCTTTGGAATATTTGCAGAAAATAAGCTTTGTGACCAACAAACGTTTTATTAGTCATGATAATTGACTAAAATGAATACAACTTGAATTTTGAAGCAAGAAGAAAAAAGCTATAAACCATGCGCTGTCACTTTCACTAAGTTTCCTTCAGCCAACCATTTCTGTCTTTAGTTAAAAATAATAATAATTAAAAATAAAACAAATTCCCTGGAAGATTAAATTAGAATAGAACCCATTGTGTCACTCTCCACTCTATACTGGGGAGGTTTGTTTACATCAGATCCTTTTATTAAAAAACAAAAGAAAAGAAAAAGCTTCAAAGTATGAATTTGGAAGTATTTCTGTTCCTCACGTGTTCTTCTCTGCATCATCTTTGGCACTGTGGTTCCTCTTACTCTCACCTCCTCACTCTTGAAGACTTCAGCAGATGGATGAAGGTGCTCATGAAGATCTTGAGAACGCCAGGTTGGAGAATGTCATTAAATGCTGTTGTTCCACTAACCATATAGTCGCCGCACCCTGGAAAACTTGACCCATTGCTCTTCCTCCTTCTTTTCTCTAACATAACATGATTAACATCAATGATTTTAAGGTTTAGAATGTGTTTCAAAACCTAGTGAGCTGCCTTGCTGTCTGTTGTCTATGTAGTCAGCTACCTTAGTTGAAAGAGAGCAGCAGGAACTCCAAATAGCACTCCTCGAGAGTTTGGTGTTAGCATGTTGCTAAGCTAACAAAGTGTTACTAAAAAAACAACAACAATGGTAAGTACAAAAGTAGAATAGAAGTCCATTTGTAATCAGATTGAGCTATTTGTATTGATTCTTGTCAACTTTGAGTATCTATTACAAGTACTGTTGTAGATATTTGCTCTGATTAATGTTAGCATGTTGCTAGGCTAATGAACGAAGCATACAGCTACATAGTACATACACACAAATAGATGTCTTGTCTGAAAAGAAATTACAGTGTGAGATCTGGAATTTCCTTATCCTTGATGTGTTGGGAGCACATCTATGTTGCCTGAAACATGCTATCTAGGTATGCAGCTCACTAAGGTTTGGAACAAAGCTCTTTCATTCTGTTTGGTTTTATTCTAGAGCCCTTTAGGGTGTGTAATCAACTCATATTCACGTTTGATCAATATGTGATGTCACTTCAGAGTTTCACAGTAGCCGATATTTAATCAGTTATTAACAGATCTTGGTGATTTAAATACCCCATGAAATTTGAAGTTTTGGACTCACCTTCAATAGGATATACTGTACAGTAGGCCTACATTAACACTGCAAAGTAGCCTAAATGTGATTCTCAACAATTCCATGAGGTCTTTAAGTAGATGACGACACTAAGGGGTTTGCGTTTTATTAAATTTGACATTTCATGATATTTTTCTGATGTTACAGTGTCATAAAGGAGGAGGGGCCAGATAATGAGCAGGATAAAGAGGCCACCGAGAGAGCAAATGAAGAGCCAGAAATGGTAAGTTTAACTCACCGTTGTGTGTTCAAAAGATATGCTGATTTAAATTTGTTCTTTTTTTTTTTTATTCTACAAGGCAAAACATTGTTTCTAATAATCCCAATACTTCTCTAGGACGGGAGTGATCATGAGGAAGGTGAGGAAGCCGAGGGTGAGGAAGAGGAGGATGAGATGGAAGTGGATAGCTCTGATGAGTCTGACTCTGAGCTGGAGGAAAAAGGTAAAATTCCTGCTTTTAATTTGTATTGGCCAGGTTTTTTATTATTATTATTTTTAATTGAAGTTATGGAAGCTTGTTTTTCTCACAACTGCGAGTTTAAATATTGCAATACTGAGTGTTTTTGTGGGGGTTTTTTTATATCTCGCAATTTTGACTTATTTTCTCAGAATTGCGACTTTATTTCTCTGAACTGTGAGTTTATATCTTGCAATTCTGAGAAAAAGTCATAAATGCGAGATGTTAACTCTCACCTGCAAGAAAAATGTCTGAATTTTGAGATAAAAAGTCACAATAATATATTAAATTGCTTTATTCTGTGGCAAAAACAAGCTTCCATAATAAGTCTTACTGAAAATTGCATTTGATTTTTTTTAAGCACTCCTAATGTAAGAATAAAAACAACATACAGACTCCATAGTGGAAAACCTATACCTATACTAAAATGTATTTAAAATACATTTATTTCACACAAAGTATAGTAAAAACATATTTACTGACAAATCGCTTGACACTTGATATACATATTAAAATTCAACTTTACTTGGAGTGCTTCTTTATTGCACAATACACCTTTAATATCAATATTAATATTTTAAATTAAGTGCATACATAATAACTGTATTTGTAGTATACTTAGCATAAAATAAATGCATTTTGGTATGTATTTTTCACTAGGACATAATATACAGTATATTTAAAGCTATGTTCTGTCAGTCTAGATTGCTAGACACTTTATGGAATATCATTTATTAAACTATTAATTTTAAACATCATTTTTAAATAGCATTTTAATTATTTTATTTGATCATCTCTTGTTCTTGTTGAATAAAAAACAACATTCTGTGTATTTTGTGTGTTGACAGAGGACTTCCAGGCAGATCTGGCCAACATTACATGTGAGATTGCCATCAAACAGCGGCTGATCGATGAACTGGAGAACAGTCAGAGACGTCTGCACACACTCAAACAACAGTATGAGCAGAAACTCATGATGTTGCAGAGCAAAATCAGGGACACACAGCTGGAGAGAGACCGCGTACTGCATAACATGGGTACAAAACACAATCATACACACATACGCAAGCATAATTAAGCACTTGACTATCTATCAAACGTTTGGAATCAATAAGGATTTTTTAATGCTTTGAAATGTATTTATATGATCAAAAATACAGTAAAAATCATAATTATTCCCAACTTTTGACTGGTATAGTTTTAGTACATCTGTACTGCCCTCTTCTGGTTTGTTTTAGAAACAGCTTGAATGAAAATGCAAATGCACAAATAATAATAATTCACACTGCACTCTTAAAGCAAACTGTTAGCACAGCGTAAATGGCACTGTCGCGTAACTGTAGAAGCGTAACGTTTTTTGTTTTTTTTTATCCAAAGTTGAAATTTGACATTTCTATGCAGGCTCAGTGGAGACTTGTACGGAGGAGAAAGCAAAGAAGATTAAATCGGAATACGAGAAGAAGCTGAACTCCATGAATAAGGAGTTGCAGAAACTGCAGTCAGCACAGAAGGAGCACGCACGCCTGCTAAAGAACCAATCACAGTACGAGAAACAGCTAAGGAAACTACAGCAGGAAGTGACTGAGATGAAGAAAACCAAGGTACCGTATGTTTGTGTATTTTTACTGTTGCTGGAACCATCACTGTACTGTAGTGTCTCTGAACCTGACTCTGTTGCGTTCAGGTTGGTCTGATGAAACAGATGAAGGAGCAACAGGAGAAGAACCGAGTCACAGAGACCCGCCGCAACCGAGAGATCGCCACACTCAAGAAAGACCAGCGCAAACAGGAGGTGACACATTGTACCCTGAACAGCCCCAGAGAATTATGGGATATTCTCAGATACAATCCCTGCTCATTCTCTGCTTTTGTTTTCTTTTGTCTTGTTTAGCACCAACTGAGGCAGCTTGAGGCTCAAAAGAGACAGCAGGAGCTTGTTTTACGCAGGAGGGCAGAGGAGGTGACAGAACCTGGATTGTTTGAGAATTACGATGTTTTGTTACAAAAGCGCTGGCTGTAACTGGTTAACAGGAGTTTGACCGTGTGTCCACCAAAGCCTTTTTTTTAGCGTATTTTTCCAATTGTTTTTAACGGAAGTGTCATATTTTTAAAACATCGTTTTTTTTAGTCGCCTACTGTTGAAGAATGTTTAACTTTTGTTAAAACACAGCGCTCATCACTAGCTGCATTTTCATTATAGATTTGCGCAAAACTTTTTCAAAAACTATTGCGAAATTGTAAAAAAAATTTCAAAGATTATTGCGAAATTACGGCGTTTCCATTAATCGCTGTATGCAACTGAAGCAAAAATCTAAACAAAACTCTTGACGACGGATGTTGGTAGGTTTACGTATATCGCAGCCACCGCACTAGCCATTATTTTTAATCAAAGGACACGTAGGCGTGTTATCCAAACATTAATGGCAAGGAAAGACCCTTACATACATAGGTACGCCACGAATGAGGTGTTTTCTGGGTGTTTCTCCCTCATATCATCTTCATGGTCTTGATAAATTGTGGCATTTCTTTGTTGTTTAGAATCCAGTATTCTGGACTATATACTGCGCTTTCTTTAAACAATGATCGACTTTTACGTACACCGGATGGCCTGTAAATACAGAAAAAGATACTGTTTTTCGAATTGCCTGAAAAACCACCTCATGCGAGCGTTAAAACTTTTTTTGTGGTATATGGGAGTTTTCGCGAAATTTACGTGTTTCCATTAAGTGTATTTTCAATTCGCAAATTCAATTTCGAAGGATAATGGAAATGCGGCTAATGTAACTGGTTTCCCAGCCGTCCAATCACAGGGGAGGAGGGGTGGGACAAATACCACATCGTCACATTCTGCTTGTACAACCATTTTTTGTGGTATATGGGAGTTTTCGCGAAATTTACGTGTTTCCATTAAGTGTATTTTCAATTCGCAAATTCAATTCGAAGGATAATGGAAATGCGGCTACTGTCACTGGTTTCCCAGCCGTCCAATCACAGGGGAGGAGGGGTGGGACAAATACCACATCGTCACATTCTGCTTGTACAACCATTTGTTGTGGTATATGGGAGTTTTCGCGAAATTTACGTGTTTCCATTAAGTGTATTTTCGATTCGCAAATTCAATTCGAAGGATAATGGAAATGCGGCTACTGTCACTGGTTTCCCAGCCGTCCAATCACAGGGGAGGAGGGGTGGGACAAATACCACATCGTCACATTCTGCTTGTACAACCATTTTTTGTGGTATATGGGAGTTTTCGCGAAATTTACGTGTTTCCATTAAGTGTATTTTCGATTCGCAAATTCAATTCGAAGGATAATGGAAATGCGGCTACTGTCACTGGTTTCCCAGCCGTCCAATAACAGGGGAGGAGGGGTGGGACAAATACCACATCGTCACATTCTGCTTGTACAACCATTTTTTGTGGTATATGGGAGTTTTCGCGAAATTTACGTGTTTCCATTAAGTGTATTTTCAATTCGCAAATTCAATTCGAAGGATAATGGAAATGCGGCTAATGTAACTGGTTTCCCAGCCGTCCAATCACAGGGGAGGAGGGGTGGGACAAATACCACATCGTCACATTCTGCTTGTACAACCATTACAAATGACAGCAACAAGCACATCTCTTCAACCAAAACATGTGGAATTGTTACATTATGTTGACATTTTTGTATTCAGAAGCAAACAATCGGATACAAACAAACAAACAAATCGCTGCCCCGCCGAAGCGTTCGCAGAAAGGTGTTTTCAGCTGGCTTAAAATGCATTGTGGTGATCACACAACCTTAGAGACTCAACTTCTCAGAGATAGTTTTAACATAGTCTTGGTTTGGAGTTTGGACTGACATTAGCATTAGTAAATGATGATAGTATTTTAATTTTGGGGTGTACTAATGCTTTAATCATTCACAGTATAACACCTAGAGAAAAAATATTAAAGGGATACTCCACTTTTTTTGGAAATAGGCTCATTTTACCACTCCCCGACAGTTAAACAGTTTAGTTTTACCGTTTTCGAATCCACTCAGCCGATTTTCTGATATTTAGAAGAATATCAGTAACCAGACAGTTTCTGGTCTCATTGACTTCCATAGTAGGAAAAAAATATACTATGGAAGTCAATGAGACCAGAAACTGTCTGTATACTGATATTCTTCTAAATATCAAAAAATCGGCTGAATACATTCGAAAACGGTGAAACCCAACTGTTTATCTCTTGGGGAGTGGTAAAATGAGCTTATTTCCAAAAAAAGTGGAGTATCCCTTTAAGATTTTTGATTTTTGAATCAGATATCTGCCCTGAGACGACAAGTGCGACCAGCATCAGGCAAGGTTAACCGCAAGATCAGTTTACCAGAGCCTTTGCAGGAGTCTTCACCCCGTACGACTCCCAACCGACCAGCCACCAGCGGGGCAATAACTTATAACGGGACGAGGTAACTTGTGAGCTTTAATTTCAGATGGGTTGGCTCATGAGCGTTTGAGTGACTGATGTGGTTATGATATTTGTATTGAAGAAGGTACCAGATGAGAACTGGAGGAGTGTATTTTACCAGAACAGCACGGACCAAATGGCAGTTGCTAGAGCGTCACATTAGTGACATCATCATGCAGAGGATGACCATCTCCAACATGGAGACCGAAATGATCCGCCTACTTAAGGTGACTCAGAATGAACTTTTATTATTAATTTTGTATACCCATCGATGAAAAAGTAGGAGAAATGGTTAATGCTAATTAGATGAAAAAATGTAAACTCAAGTATCTGTGGTGAATTTTCATTTTAAGCCAATTCGAGATTGGGTTAGTTGACAAATCATTCGCTTAATTTTGTACAGCAACGTGAGGAGCTGACCAAACGCAGAGAGAAGGTGACGAAAAAGAGGGACAAGATCGCCAGCGAGGACACGGATGCCGACAGGACCGTCGTCTCTCTTAATGAAGAGATGGAGTCGCTGACCGCCAACATCGACTACATCAACGACAGCATCGCCGACTGCCAGGCCAACATCATGCAGATGGAAGAGGCCAAGGTACGTGTGAGAAACAGGAAATGTCAAGTCAAGTCACATTTATTTATATAGCGCTTTTTACAATGCAGATTGTTTCAGAGCAGTTTTACAGAGATAGACCCGGGCTCAGTCGGGGGCCAGTTCCCCTCTGGGCAATGAACAGTGTGTGATTATGATTCAGGCACCATTATAAGTCAGAAGATATCAGAATATTATCCAGTTCCATCTGGTTGAAGTCACCACCACGGTATGGAGACGGGTTTGTTGAGGATCAGTGCCGATGGCTGTCGTGTCGATGAGGCCTTCACAGGGGAGAGTCTAATTTACACAATCTCTGCTGACACTTCAGGGATGCAGGTCCTTCATGCAGGGCCACCATCTGGTCTGGATATGACCCGGATCCGACTGACTACATCATGCGTTGTGGTCGTGTCTAGGCTCAGGTCCACCATCTGATCTGGATACGGCCTGGATCCGACTGACTACATCATGCGTTGTGGTCGTGTCTAGGCTCAGGTCCACCATCTGATCTGGATACGGCCTGGATCCGGCTGACTACATCATGCGTTGTGGTCATGTCTAGGCTCAGGTCCACCATCTGATCTGGATACGGCCTGGATCCGGCTGACTACATCATGCGTTGTGGTCGTGTCTAGGCTCAGGTCCACCATCTGATCTGGATACGGCCTGGATCCGGCTGACTACATCATGCGTTGTGGTCGTGTCTAGGCTCAGGTCCACCATCTGATCTGGATACGGCCTGGATCCGACTGACTACATCATGCGTTGTGGTCGTGTCTAGGCTCAGGTCCACCATCTGATCTGGATACGGCCTGGATCCGGCTGACTACATCATGCGTTGTGGTCGTGTCTAGGCTCAGGTCCACCATCTGATCTGGATACGGCCTGGATCCGGCTGACTACATCATGCGTTGTGGTCGTGTCTAGGCTCAGGTCCACCATCTGATCTGGATACGGCCTGGATCCGGCTGACTACATCATGCGTTGTGGTCGTGTCTAGGCTCAGGTCCACCATCTGATCTGGATACGGCCTGGATCCGGCTGACTACATCATGCGTTGTGGTCGTGTCTAGGCTCAGGTCCACCATCTGATCTGGATACGGCCTGGATCCGACTGACTACATCATGCGTTGTGGTCGTGTCTAGGCTCAGGTCCACCATCTGATCTGGATACGGCCCGGATCCGACTGACTACATCATCCATTGTGGTCATGTCTAGGCACAGGTCCACCATCTGATCTGGATACGGCCTGGATCCGGCTGACTACATCATGCATTGTGGTCATGTCGAGGCTCAGGTCCACCATCTGATCTGGATATGACCCAGATCTAGCTGACTACATCATGCGTTGTGGTCGTGTCTAGGCTCAGGTCCACCATCTGATTTGGATACGGCCTGGATCCGGCCTGGATCCGGCTGATTACAGTAAACCTCGGAATAAGCAGAAAGACTAACCTAATTTTTGCAGCCTAATGATGACACACAGTAGCATACCCTGAGAGTACATACAGTAAAATGATGATAATCTAGCAGCAGACCCTGTTTATGATAAGAAAAAATGTATGAAATGTTTGATTCATTGGCTCAAAATCCATTTTCTTTCCGCTCTTCACTTTAGGAGGAGGGAGATACAGTGGACGTCTCTGCTGTGATCAGCTCATGCACACTATCAGAGGCCCGTGTCCTGCTCGACCACTTCCTGTCAATGGCCATCAATAAGGTTCGGGAGCTCAACAGATTTTCATTTTGATTTTAGAGATACACAATATATTAATAATCACTGGTCAGTATTAGTACTTTAACATAATTTGAATAAATTATCATCATTTGGTTTCAAGTAAAAGAATATTTGCACATAATTCTTATTTTGATAATATAACATTACATAACGTAGTATAAAATAATGTACATTGTGGATACTACTGGATAGTATCCTTAATTCAGAGTTAGCATGATTATCATTGGAACAACAACATGTAAGGACACATTTTACTTCCACAGTATGACCCATTTCTGAGTGCAACTTAACATTCAATAATGTAGACCAGGACTTTTTACCATCTGGATTTAACTGAATCATAAAAAGGGTGCCAACATATTAAAGGTTTATATTTTGTCCCACCCATAAACATTTTGTTATATATCATTGTTCTTAGGGCTTTCAAGCTGCACAGAAGGAGTCTCAAATCAAAGTGATGGAGGGCCGTTTGAAACAGACGGAGATAAACAGCGCCACACAGAACCAGCTGCTCTTCCACATGCTCAAGGAGAAAGCCGAGCTCAACCCTGAGCTGGACGCCCTGCTCGGGAACGCTCTTCAAGGTCTGACACGCGCAAACACGCTCTCACGTTCAGCTGCCTGGTGTTTAGCTCTCTAGACTTGTTCCTTTTAAGTTTGATTTTGATTTGCTTTTGTCTTTTTGTTGCCTGAATTCAAACAGAACTAGGTAACGTGCCATCGGGTAAGTAGAGGCAACTAGAGCTGTCCCACCGGTGCATGTGTCTCCCTCAGACTAACAGACAGTAACAGTAGAGCTGCATGGGTCTTGCCTAAACCCCCTGTGGACTTTACTCTGTGAAGAACATGCCGAGCTTCTTAAAAAAAAAGACCCATGGAGGACGTAGACTCTTTCACCTGTTATTATTAGTTTGTCATAGTGTTAAATTCAGCATTATACTGTATAATACTACTAATAATAATTCATATTATATCAATAATTAACAACAACACAAAATTTAGTGCTGGGCAAACTAATCGCGATTAATCGCATCCAAAATAAATGTTTGTGTTTATATAATACATGTGTGTACTGTCACTGCGTATAATTATTTTGCATATAAATGCACACATATGCATTTATGAAATATTTATGTATATAATACTGTATAAATAAATAAAAATTCTAAAATAAAAACACGAAATAATTATACAGTGACACACAAATATATATATATTATGTAAACACTGCGATTAATCGTTGCCCAGCACTAATATATTAATACTATAATGTAGAATATAATTAATATAATATGTCATAATATAAAAATGTATTAATACTGCAAGGATTTTAACACAATTTTAAGTATAATGTAATGATATTTTAATAGCACATTATTAAGAATGGTTATCATTTCAAATATTAAACATCTGCCAGTGGTTAATTTGTGTAATCTGATGTACTTTATCGATGTAAACACATGTTTAATAATGTTTAAACGGTGCGTATGATGTTTAGTGGTTCATATAAATGAAAAGTTAAATACCGTCATTCTTCTGTGTTTATTTGGAAAAAAAAAAAAGACAGTTTTATTATTATTATCATTACTTCTTGCTTTAAGCATTTTTGTCACGTTTTAAATCTACTTAGTAAAAAATGGATGTTGGCTTTATATGATGATGAACATGGTACGAATGCAGCCGAACTACATATTCACTTACTAGTTTCCTTTTTCTATGTCTGCCATAGTGACCATACGTCCTTCAGAAATGTGTTTGCATCCCTAATGCTGGTGTCCTGGCTGTAGACTGAACACGCCTCCTCTTTTCTAGTTCTGTTGAATTCAGGGTTGTGATAACAACACTATGATGCATGTCGCTTGAATAATAATGTTTACTGACATACACTGACAAGATAAAATGAGAGAGCACTGGTGTTTCTGATGTTGAAGTGTGTGCGTGTGTGTGTGTGTGTTTGCTTAGAGAACGGTGATGAAAGCAGCAGTGATGAATCAGCACAGAGTCCAGCCACAGAGAAAAGGTAGGCCAATAAAGCTCTATAAACTGAACTGTAAATCTGTCTTGGTGTGCTTTCATCTATAAAACAGAGTCTTTTGCTGAATAATACTTTAAGCTCCCTTAAAAAATTGCTTGTTGTGTGTTTTTTTTTTTAAATCAGTCTTTCAGAAATTTGTCATTTCATTTTCAACTTTAACATTTTTGTCTGACATGGGAATATTTGTCTCTTGCAGTTGTTTGGCTTCAGATCTCATGAAACTTTGCGGAGACACTAAAGTCAGAAATAAGGTACAACATACTAAATAAATGATACAATCACACATATATACATACACACACATATATAAAAAAGATGTTATGCCGTTAAAAGATCAATAAGGTTTTAATGGTTTTGAAAGGAATCTGTAATGCTCAAAATGGCTGTATTTAATTTAGCAAAAATACTGAAAGAAAAAGAACAGTAATATTGTGAAATATTATAATTCAAAAGAAGTTCTCTGTTTTGATATGTTTGGTATTAAAATGTAATTCATATCTATAATGGCAAAGCTGAAATTGCTCCAGTGTGTGTGTGTGTGTGTGTGTGTGTATGTATGTATATACTGTGTATATATATATATATATATATATATATATATATTAGGGCTGTCAAACGATTAATCGCGATTAATCGCATCCAAAATAAAAGTTTGTGTTTACATAATATATGTGGATGCACTATATATATATATATATATATATATATATATATATAAACACACACATATGCATGAATATTTAAGAAAAAAATATTACTTATATATAAAATATTTATATACAATAATAAGTTATATATAAATATATATACAGTATACTGTATATGAAAATATTTCTTAAATATATACAAGTATGTGTGTGTATTTATATATATATATATATATATATATATAAAATAATTATACACAGTGCACCCACTTATGTAAACACAAACTTTTATTTTGGATGTGATTAATCGCAATTAATCATTTGACAGCCCTAATATATATATATATATATATATATATATATATATATATATATTATGTTATTTACTTCCTACTATGTTGCTCACATAATTATGCTTCAACTATTAACATAGAATAAACAGTTTATAAAAAAAATAATAATAATAACAGCAGCCCTCGTTATATTCATTGATGAAAAAGTTATGTTGAGGACATAAATTGAAATTATGAGACATTTTCCTCACTTCTAATTTGTACTCTTTGTTTTCATATGCGATGAATTTAGGCTCGCAGAAGAACTACCACCCAAATGGAGCTGTTGTACGCCAACACTGGTGACCCTGATGCCCCTCCAGAGGATTTCTCTGCCGCTCTACTTCCTGTAGTGGAGAAACCTGAGGGAAATAAAGAACCGGTCCCTGTTCTTCACTTAGGGGACAGGGACTCAATGGCCTTATCCTCTAGCTTAGCATCCAAGACAAATGCTGTGTAAGTGATTGGTGAAAAGACATGAAGTGTATTTCACAATGCCTATGAACATGGCTAATCAAATTTGTTATAAAACACATTTTATTGGGAACATGTTCACATAAATAAAACCTGGCAAATGCCTTCACCAGAACATCTCCTCTAGCATTACAGTCACGTCTGATGAGAAGTTTTTAAGTCGCTCTGGCTTTTGTCTACTGTATAGCTCCAGTGCCAGATCTCCCACGGCTACAGAAAAGAAGCTTGTGGACCGCTCGCCTCTCACCCGCAGAAGAGCTCAGGACAGGAGCCAGAACCCTGCAGACAAAACCAGAGCCCTGGACAAACCGTAAGAAACTAGCTTTACATAAATTCCTCCTTCCAAACATCTTGGTACATTTGTTTACAGACGTTCTAAATCTCTCGCATTGCTAAAGTGAACGGCTATACAAGAACACAGTTTACTAAGGCGAGCATCAATAGAATACTAATGCTAATAATTAGCATTAGCTGTCCCACATGATAGCAGGACCCTGGCAACCATCCAAACAACCAAAAAAACACATAGCAAAATGCTAAAAAAAACACTTTAGCAACCACCTAGAACAACAACATAGCAACTTTATAAGGCATTTAGCATTACAAAACCACTTTAGCAAGTTTTGACAAAAAAAAAAATCAGTTCTGGGAGCTGTTTTGGGTTTTTTTTAATACCGTTTATCACTCCATTTCAAAACATGTTTTATACATGTCATAAATACTACAAAATATTAGAGCCAGACCGATATATCGGCCGGCCGATATTAGGCATTTTCCATAATATCGGTATCGGCAGTTATAATGGCCGATAAATGAATATTTAAAAAATAAAATTTAAACAGACGAAACTCACTTTAATCATCTCTCCTTGGCCTGTTATATTGAAAATGTATGTTTTACAATTTGCAGTATGATGTTATCTATTGCTAAATTATGGCTCATCATAGACTAGCTAACCACAAAGCAAGCTAATGCGATCAGTGGAAGACCGCTAACGCTAACATTAATGAGCTTGGAAACCACAATGAACTTTTTCTGCCTAAATAAAGTAATGATTACTGTATTTTATAACTAGCATATCTCTACAGTCCCTGCATTGTAAAATGTAAGTTATACTTGCGAGGAGTGAACATTTAGACATAGAGAAAAAGTATCAAACGTATCTTGTGCAGAAAAGTTAGCTTTTCTTTTACACGTGTGTGAAATCCAACAATATTTAATAAAAAAAAAATATATCGACCGATATATCGGAGTATCGGATTTTAAAACCCAAAAATATTTGTGTCGGTATTAGCCTTCAAAATCCTTTATCGGTCGGGCTCTACAACATATTAATTCTATTGCCATAGAGGGTCACTTTAGCCGAATTGTATGGGTCAAAAATGGTCCATGTCTATTGGCAGTATTGTACGATTATGTGGATTGCTATTGAGAGGACTGGATTTCGCCTATGAAAAGTTGGATTTTTGCAGGCGAAATCCAGTTATTTCAATAGAAATCCAAACAATTTGCTTCAGTAGATTTCACCTACGAAGATTTTAAGAATTTTTCAAGTTGGGCCTCACACGAAATTTCCCGTCCCGTGGATTCCAATTGAAATGAATGGATTTTGCCGTGAAAAAAAAAGAACAATGGTAATTGTAGCCACACCTCTAGAACAACCTATGATGCCTAAAAGTGCAGTTTAGCTAGGCTGCTCACTACAGTTTGGAACAGAGCCAGTGTATTTTACTTTCTTTGGTTTGATTGTGTGTTTTTTGGTCCAGAAGTGCGGTAAGCCCAGTTCAAGCGCCCCGCTCCAGCCGAGCATCCAGACTGGAGTGTGTTCACGTGGCCGAGGGTCATACCAAACCCTTGCTTTGTGTGGACTCAACTGATGATCTGCTCTTCACCGGCTCAAAGGGTCAGACGCTGATCTTTATTTTTCTTAAACCAGTCATAGATGCGAGGAATTTCAAGTTGTTACCCATAATGCACTGCTATTATATACCCCCTACAAGAATTACAAATAAACATCATTTTTTCCATCTCAGATCGCACATGTAAGGTGTGGAACCTGGTAACGGGTCAGGAAATCATGTCTCTTGGAGATCATCCCAGCAGTGTAGTGTCGGTCCGATACTGTTCCAGCCTGGTCTTCACCGTCTCCACTGCTTATGTCAAAGTATGGGACATCCGTGACTCTGCCAAATGCATTCGCACCCTCACGTGAGTCATTCTGGTACTAAAAACCACTGTTCTCTAAAGCTTCTACATATGGTTGCTCATTTTTAGCCCTCTGTCTCCTTTAGTTCTTCTGGACAAGTGTCCCAAGGTGACACGTGTGGGAGTAGTTCTGTTGCCATTCCACCGGGAGAAAATCAGATCAATCAGATCGCCCTCAATCCTTCCGGCACATTCCTTTATGCTGCTTCAGGCAACACGGTCAGGATGTGGGACTTGAGAAGGTATGACCGATTTTACCACGAGTCACTGCTAAATGGGGACTATAACTAATAAGAAATGCACGTGGGTAGAGTCATCTTCAAATATACAAATTTAACTGTAGTATAAGCTTCAACTAACTAGATTCTCTTCAAACTCCCACCAACTGACCTTAAAGAGAAAATGGATCGTAGAAGATAGGTAACCTGGAGTGTGTTTCCCAAAAGTATTGCCGACTTCCGTCACCAACATTTGATTCCGTGTTTCTAGAAATCTTTGTTCAAGTGAACTTTCACCCACAGTGTGTTTTGCAAGGAGTATAGTTTCTTGCAAGTATGACATACAGACTTAAAGGATTAGTTTACTTTTGAAAAAAGCTTTTGCTGATAATTTACTCACCCCCATGTCATCCAAGATGTCCATGTCTTTCTTTCTTCAGTCGAAAAGAAATTAAGGTTTTTGATGAAAACATTCCAGGATTTTTCTCCATATAATGGACTTCAATGGGGACCAGACGGTCCAAGGTCCAAAATACAGTTAATAACAGTTTCAGATGCAGCTTCAAATGTCTTTAAACGACACCAGACGATGAATAAGGGTCTTATCATGCGAAACGATCGGTTATTTCAAAACTTATACCAAAAATGTAACTTTTCTAAGGACAAATGCTAGCCTTGCTCTATTCTGTGAGGCGCGTTTGCAATGTCACGTAATACGTCATTACGTTCAAAAGGTCACGGGCGACGTAGCCGGAAGTACAGAGTCAGTGTTTACAAGTTGAACGCATAGGTTGAACGTGCAAACTAACTCAAACGCTGTTTACAAAAAAGGAATTAAAAGGTAAAACAACGATGTCGGACGATTTTGATTCTGTACTTCCGGCTACGTCGCCCGTGACCTTTTGAACGTAATGACGTATTACGTGACGTTGCAAACGCGCCTCACAGAATGGAGAAAGGCTAGCATTTGCCCTTAGAAAAGTTACATTTTTGGAATAAGCTTTGAAATAACCGATCGTTTCGCATGATAAGACCCTTATTCATCGTCTGGTGTCGTTTAAAGACATTTGAAGCTGCATCTGAAACTGTTATTAACACTATCTTTTGGACCTTGGACCGTCTGGTCCCCATTGAAGTCCATTATATGGAGAAAAATCCTGGAATGTTTTCATCAAAAACCTTAATTTCTTTTCGACTTATGGAAAGAAAGACATGGACATCTTGGATGACATGGGGGTGAGTAAATTATCAGCAAAAGTTTTTTCAAAAGTGAACTAATCCTTTAAAGCAGCATTCTGTTATTTTTTTTAGATTTTGCTCTCGGGGTCCCCCTACAGTTGGGAAACAGTATTGTCTTCTACTACTAGGGTTGGGTATCGAGAATCGAGTATCGATTGGAACCGAGACTAACTTTTCGTTTTTCCCGGAATAGTTCAAAAGTTAAAATTTCGATTCCTAGTTTCGATATTCACAGTCCGCCGAGCGGAAGAAGAAACCGCTGAACAACACCAACGAAGAAGCGTCTACCGGAAGTGTTGGCATAACCACGCGAGTCGAACGTGAGTACCTTACGTCGGCGATCCAAAGTGTGGCTTCACTTTTTTAAAAATAACGAAATCTCGGCAAAATGCAAAATTTGTGACAAAAGGAGTATTTTTTACAGAAGGAGTATTTCCTTCAGAAAGACCGTTAGTTAGCAAGGTTAGCTAAACTTTTTTGACCCCGCCTCTTAAAAGAATCGGAATCGAGAATCGTTAGGAACCGGAATCGAAACAAGGAATCGGAATCAGAATCGTTCAAATTCAAACGATACCCAACCCTATCTACTACTGTCGTAAAATCTGGACATTGACATATATTTTAGCATGTCATATGAATATAGTGTCATGGGCTTAAAAAAGATGGCGTAGCTCACGTTTACAAGCCAGCGTCTTTATAGTAACGTTAGCCTATTGGCTACGGTTTTACATAATGGATATGCTAATTCAATTCAATGTTTGTTGGTAGATAATAGCCATGTCGTCGATATTATAAAATCAAGCTACCATAGATGAATCTGGAAATTTGAAAAATCGATTTGCATTATAGCCTGAGGCAAGACACTTTTTAAACATTATTGTGTTGTCTTCTACAGGTTTGTATCTACTGGGAAACTGACGGGACATCTGGGGCCGGTAATTTGTCTTGCGGTAGACCAGATGGGGAAGGGTCAAGATGTGGTCATAACAGGCTCAAAAGATCACACCGTTAAGGTACGTCTAACATTCTCTCCGTGAACTAACATAAGAGCCCCTATGGGTGCGTATGATAATTTTCACCTTTTGCTCAAAGCTGTCGCAGCTAATTTGTGGTTGCTTGGACAAAAACATTAATAAACTGTAGCCTCGTGCAACCAGAAACTAAATCAAGATAGATATCCTTTTTGGACTTGTTCTGTATCCCTAAGGCTCTCATTTTCTTGTGTTGCAGATGTTTGAAGTGGTGGAAGGCACTCAGGGCAGTATCAGCGCCGCACATCATTTCGACCCAGCCCATAAAGATGGGCTGGAGGCTTTGGCCATGCATGGGGATTCACTTTTTACTGCTGCCAGAGACTCCTCCATTAAAAAATGGGATCTAGCCAGCAAACACATACAAGGGGTAAGTACCTGGTGCAAGAAAAGGCAGATTTGCTGAGTGGCGGTAAACGCTCTGGATGTGCTCCAGAATCCTGTGTTGCTGCCTATCTAAGCTGCATTTTTAGGCATCATTCCCAAAGCTAAAGCGCTTCCATCTGTAATGCAGCAAAATTGTGTGTATAAGTCAAAAACTGAGTGAAAAATGTCATTGAAGATGATGGAATCGAGATAAAATGTATTGCACAAATACAAAAAGTCAGTAGATAAGCGATATGATAATCAGGGCTTGACATTAACATTTTGAATAAAAATCAATATGGCAGTTTTTCCCCATGGTTATACTATCGATGTCAAAGTTTTGGCCAGTGAAAATGCGGAGTGGCTAGTAACTTTGGAAAACCACTAGCCACAGTGGCTGGTGAGCAAAAAAGTTAATGTCAAGCCCTGATGATCATGCTAAACTCTATTTGAATCAAGAAAGTCTATAATATTTGGAGAAAGCTATTCGTTAGCATTTCCATTCTTCTCAGTAGCAGGTTTCAGGTCCTGAGGACAGGGAGTCAGCTCACTAGGATCTGGAACTGAGTTTTGTTTATATATGACTCTTAACTATCACGATTCACGCATAAAGACACTGACTGAAGTGAAACCCTCACGACCAACTTTCAGTTATCCTGATATAATTCATTTGTGTGCATGTGTTCTTGTAGCAGGTAGAACGGGCTCATTCGGATCTGCTGAGCTCTCTGGCGGTGGTTCCTGGCTCCAGTGCTGTTGTGAGCGGCTGCAAGGGCGGACTGCTCAAATTCTGGCACACTGACACGCTCAGAGCTCTGGGAGAAATAAGGGGTCATGACAGCTCTGTCAATGACATCTGCACAAACAGCAATCAGCTCTTTACCGCCTCAGAGTGAGTGACAGGCATTTAAACACCGACACACACATAGAATACCTATAATACACTGCAAGCCACATAACAACCTAGGTTAATCAGAATACGTGACTTGTTATGTTAACCCAGGTAATCAGTAGCTATTTTTATTTATTCTATGCCCGGACATGAAATAGTTAATATAAAATTTCCAAAGTATTACAATTATTGTACATAATTAGAACAATCTTGGTTTTCTTATAGCCTTACTGATGACGAGGGGGTCATTTGATGCTTGCAGTGTTGTCGTTACATTATCAACTAGGAACTGATGAAATTACTAAAAATTACCAATTAATTATGTAACTGGTACATTGTGTGTTAGCTGAGTAATGTAACTAAAACACCTTAGCAACCGCATAGCAACACTTAAGTAACCACCCAAGCAAATGCATAATAATGTGCTAAAAAATACTAGAACACACTAGCAACTGCATAGCAACACCTTGGTAACCACTCCGAACTATTTTGTATCTGCTTAGCAACACCTAAGTAAATGCCCAGGTAAATACACAATGTGCTAAAAACCACCAGAACTCACAGGAAAAAGCATAGCAACAACTTGGCAACCCTCTGAATCATTTGCAACCACATAACACTTTGGTAACCACCCAGGCAAACACATAATGTGCTAACAACTACAAGAACACCCTAGCAACTGCATAGCAACACCTTGGCAACCACTCCGAACTATTTTGTATCTGCTTAGCAACACCTATACCAAGATAAATACACAATGTGCTAAAAACCACCAGAACTCACAGGAAAAAGCATAGCAACAACTTGGCAACCCTCTGAAATCATTTGCAACCGCATAACACTTTGGTAACCACCCAGGCAAACACATAATGTGCTAACAACTAAAAGAACACCCTAGCAAATGCATAAAAACACCTTAGCAACCACTCTGAACTTTGTTGCAGCCTCTTAGCAACACCGTAGTTACTGACCTGGCAAATAAATACATAACATTGTGCTTAATAAAAACACCTCATCACCCTAGCAACTGTATAGCAACACCTTGGCAACCACTCCGAACTATTTTGTATCCGCTTAGCAACACCTAAGTAAATGCCAAGATAAATACACAATGTGCTAAAAACCACCAGAACTCACAGGAAAAAGCATAGCAACAACTTGGCAACCCTCTGAAATCATTTGCAACCGCATAACACTTTGGTAACCACCCAGGCAAACACATAATGTGCTAACAACTACAAGAACACCCTAGCAACTGCATAACAACACCTTGGCAACCACTCTGAACTATGTTGCAGCCTTTTAGCAACACCGTAGTTACTGACCTGGCAAATAAATACATAACATTGTGCTTAATAAAAACACCTCATCACCCTAGCAACTGTATAGCAACACCTTGGCAACCACTCCGAACTATTTTGCATCCGCTTAGCAACACCTAAGTAAATGCCAAGATAAATACACAATGTGCTAAAAACCACCAGAACTCACAGGAAAAAGCATAGCAACAACTTGGCAACCCTCTGAAATCATTTGCAACCGCATAACACTTTGGTAACCACCCAGGCAAACACATAATGTGCTAACAACTACAAGAACACCCTAGCAACTGCATAGCAACACCTTGGCAACCACTCTGAACTATGTTGCAGCCTCTTAGCAACACCATAGTTACGGACCTGGCACATAACATTGTGCTTAATAAAAACACCTCATCACCCTAGCAACTGTATAGCAACACCTTGGCAACCACTCTGAACTCTTTTTTTCAGCCTCTTAGCAACACCTTGGTAACTGCCTTGGCAAAATATATAACAGTGTGATTGAAAAAAACACCAGATCACCCTAGCAACTGCATAGCAACACCTTGGCAACCACTCCGAACTATTGTATCTGCTTAACAACACCTTAGTAAATGCCCAGGTAAATACACAATGTGCTAAAACCACCAGAACTCACAGGAAAAAGCATAGCAACAACTTGGCAACCCTCTGAACACTTTTGCAACCGCATAACACTTTGGTAACCACCCAGGCAAACACATAATGTGCTAACAACTACAAGAACACCCTAGCAACTGCATAGCAACACCTTGGCAACCACTCCGAACTATTTTGTATCTGCTTAGCAACACCTATGCCAAGATAAATACACAATGTGCTAAAAACCACCAGAACTCACAGGAAAAAGCATAGCAACAACTTGGCAACCCTCTGAAATCATTTGCAACCGCATAACACTTTGGTAACCACCCAGGCAAACACATAATGTGCTAACAACTACAAGAACACCCAAGCAAATGCATAACAACACCTTGGCAACCACTCTGAACTATGTTGCAGTCTCTTAGCAACACCGTAGTTACTGACCTGGCAAATACATAACATTGTACTTAATAAAAACACCTCATCACCCTAGCAACTGTATAGCAACACCTTGGCAACCACTCTGAACTCTTGTTTTCAGCGTCTTAGCAACACCTTGGTAACTGCCCTGGCAAAATATATAACAATGTGATTAAAAAAAACACCAGATCACCCTAGCAACTGCATAGCAACACCTTGGCAACCACTTCTGATCTCTTTAGCATCCGCATAACATTACCTTGGTATCCGCCAAGGTAAATGCATAACAATGTGCTAAAAACCACCAGAACCCCCACGTAAATGCGTAGCAAACCTTGGCAACCGTAAAGCAACACCCCATTGTGGTAACTTTCGGGTAGTTAGCAGTAGCACACACATTCTTTTCATGAAAAATAGTTGCTAAACTGCATTATGGTTAATCAAGATTGTTAATCTTAATCGTGGCATTTGTTTGTTTTTTTACAGTGACCGGACAGTGAAAATCTGGCAAGTGAAAGGATCTTTAGAGGACGGCCTTTACTGACTCAGTAAAAGCACCTCTGATGAGAACACAAGGTTACTGTGAAAGTTTTGGCTTTCTTGCAAGAATTTCCTTTCCTGAAACTCCGCTTCCATTTCCGTTTGGCAGTGTCTCGGTGGAGAGCTCCCTGTTGTGACTGCTGTATATTTCCTCATCTACAGTGTTGAAGTGCCCTGTTTAGCAGTTACTGACCATAATGGGGGATAATGTAGGTCAATAAGTGTTTGTTCATGTGGCACATTCCTAAAGCTGGGCTTTGGGCAACACAGGCTGCCGTACGAGCTGTGCGTTTAAGAAGCACATGTGTTTGTGACTGAACTTAACTAAATTATTCATTAATATTGATGTCAGCTCTTTCCAATGTTTGTTGACCAAAGTTAGACACTTTTGTGCGAATCTTTCCATGTAACTTCAACACGTCACCCGTCTCAATGCAACCATTTTAACTGCACTGGAATGGTGCAATGATATTTGCACCGCTATCTCTTGTCTACTTTGTGTTTTATCCTTTTTATAAAGCCTGGACTGTTTCTTTTTTCGATTTTCTGGTTGAAACCTTTTAGTACGCTGTACAAAACTATTTCCTCTGATGTACTGTAGTTATTATCAATGTCAGATGGCAAGTGAAAATAAACTACATCTGTCAAAATCCCACAGGTGTCTGAATTTTTTTAGCATGACCAAAGACTATTATCAGACCTTATTCAGACCAGCGAGGCTGTGAGGATATCATAGACTTACCGTGTTTTCAATGGCATCCACTGTTTAAATCTCCTAGATCACTTAGAATTGTCCACAGCTCATGTTTTCTGGAGTTTTTTGTCTAATGAAATGTATTGGAAAGAAGTTTTTTTGCAGTGTTTCGTCAGCAGAACAGTCAAAGATGAAGAAGGTCTACAGTATGATGAGCTTTAAGGAATGTACTGTAAAGTAAGACTGCGATTTCATAGTACTATCAGTAGGGGGCAGTGCACACACAATGGACTGAACTGACCATTTCACAAGATGTAAACAACACTGGTCCAGAAGCACTTCCTGTTTCAGTTTGTAACTGTTTTCTTTATTTCACATGTAAAGAAAACATCTTAAAGATGTTTGTTTAACTTTTTGATTCAGTTTTATATGTTCTGTTGGTTGTATTTTATCCCAGCTCTTATGTAGTGTTAAAAAACTGAAACAGGAAGTGCTTCTGGACCAGTGTTGTTTACATCTTGTGAAATGTATGCATTGCATATGGATGGTCCTTACATACATGGTCCTTACAGGAGACTTTTGATTAAATTGTAATGGAAATAATGCTTAATTTACATATATACTGTGTGTGTGTGTGTATATATATATATATTATGGGGGGGGGGGGTTGAATTAACATTTCTTACTTTAAAACTCAGCTAATAAGCAAATAATATATAATAAAAATGTTTCAGTTATTTCTATTACCTTTTTGATTTATTTAATAATTTTCATATATATATATATATATATATATATATATATATATATATATATATATATATATAATGTATGTGCTTAGTGTGATGGTACTCACCACAAAATTGGAAACAGCAGTTGATATAAAATAAAATCAAAAATTGTGCACAAATGCAAACGGTTAAAACAAATTATAGAGATTCTTATAATGATTTTTATTATTAATAATATTATTAATATTACTTCTTAGAAAAGTGTAAAGTAACAGCTTTCATGAATTTATTGTAGGGAGGAAGTAAAACAAAAAGTCCCAAAATACTGAAAATCTGGCAAAATGTAACATTTTAACACTCATAAAATTGAGGAAAATGTAATAATTGTGATGCAATTAATTAATTATTATAATCTACCCTTCAAGACTATGATTACTTAACATCTTTTTCCGCTTTAAAAACATCCTTGGTGACAATGTAATCTACCATTTAAAAATATTGATCAATGCACAAAATAAATGTTCACTTATTAAACAAACAAAAAATAATAATTTAAAAAAAAATGTGTGTGTTATGCATTTGAGCCAGCCAGGCCCCCTAATGTACCTTTAAAATGACTTTTGACCCCAAGCACGAGGTCACCCATGCACATTTTATTTTTAATAGTTATTACCAATTCATGTTTAATGTAAATCTATATTATATAAGGGGGATACATTAAGTGATTAAAAGAATCTACAGAAGCTTTGACAAATTAGATGCAAGTATGGCTCTGATTAAAAATATAAAACCACAGATCCATCACTCTGAAATAATCATCCCAACGAATATGCTCTCAGTAGTTTCACGATGAAGTTTGAAATAGCCTGTCATGAAGAAGCACTCGTCTTGTTTGTGAACTAATAAAACCTTGAGTATTGAGTTGATTTAATTGACACTATATTTTATGCTAATGGCACACAGGGGAAACACTGTATTCTATATTTTGTTTTATTTCTGCATCGCCTGTGGCCTGTTGCTCAAAAACAAATTTAAATCTAAAGAGTAGCAAGCCCATTGACTAAATTGGAGCAATAGAACCGGAAGTACAAAGGCGTTTTGCGGAGTATGGGAACTACCGTTTTAATGCCGTAACCGTCGCCGTCCTGTTGAACGGACATGGAGCAAGTCCTTCTCTTACAGCAGCTGTCTCCATCTCGCAAGGCACTCGTCTAAATTTAGAATAAGAGGGAATTCACTCAGCTGTAAGGAATCTCTCAGCTCAAGCACACACACACCATCACGTCATCCTACCGTACTCTGCTGTAATGTCCGTCCGTCATCATCTCTCTCACTGGAAACATGACGAAAGGATCCAGGATTCAGTTTGAACAAGGCAGAATTGTGCGAATATAAAAACTGAAAAAACATAGTCTCGAAATAAATACCTTGATGAGAGTGTGTCTGATAATAATTCAAAGGTCTTGTTCTGTGAGACATGCTGATTGATTTAAAGGCTATTCCTGATGAAGCGATATGGAGAGATAATTTAAATTACCCGCTGAGATGATGAGGTCTAATATCTTGTTATCATCTATCATGTTTTTTTTTTGTAAACAAGTGACATTAAGATAAAGAAAAAAAAAGACTTTTCGACTTTTCGTTTCCTGCCTTTTATATTTTTAATAAAACATTGTTTAGTATGTTTTTAAGCCATTTTAGTTATGTGTACTCGCAACTAAATAAATATCCCCATAATATTTATTTTTATGCAGTTGATGGAGATTTGTGGGATGCACATCCAGGGCACGGAGCTCTCGTTCCACCACATCCCAAAGATGCTCTATTGCGTTGAGATCTGGTGACTGTGGGGGGGCATTTTAGTACAGTCAACTCATTGTCATGTTCAAGAAACCAATTTGAAATGATTTGAGCTTTGTGACATGGTGCATCATCCTGCTGGAAGTAGCCATCAGAGGATTGGTTGTCAGAAACAATGCTCAGGTAGGCCGTGGCATTTAAACGATGCCCAATTGGCACTAAGGGGCCTAAAGTGTGCCAAGAAAACATCCCCCACACCATTACACCACCACCACCAGCCTACACAGTGTTAACAAGACATGATGGATCCATGTTCTCATTCTGTTTACGCCAAATTCGGACTCTACCATCTGAATGTCTCAACAGAAATCAAGACTCATCAGACCAGGCAACATTTTTCCAGGCTTCAACTGTCCAATTTTGGTGAGCTCGTGCAAATTGTAGCCTCTTTTTCCTATTTGTAGTGGAGATGAGTGGTACCCGGTGGGGTCTAGTCCATCCGCCTCAAGGTTGTGAGTGTTGTGGCTTCACAAATGCTTTGCTGCATACCTCGGTTGTAACGAGTGGTTATTTCAGTCAAAGTTGCTCTTCTATCAGCTTGAATCAGTCGGCCCATTCTCCTCTGACCTCTAGAATCAACAAGGCATTTTCGCCCACAGGACTGCCGCATACTGGATGTTCTTTGTAAACCCTAGAAATGGTTGTGTGTGAAAATCAGTAACTGAGCAGACCGACCCGTCTGACACCAACAACCATGCCACGCTCAAAATTGCTTAAATCACCTTTCTTTCCCATTCTGACATTCAGTTTGGAGTTCAGGAGATTGTCTTGATCAGGACTACACCCCTAAATGCATTGAAGCAACTGCCATGTAATTGGTTGATTAGATTAATTGCATTAATGAGAAATTGAAAAGGTGTTCCTAATAATCCTTTAGAAATATGGTGCCTAATAGGTTTCTTAAAGGGTTTGCTATTAGTAACACTTCTATAATTAACCTTGGCACATAACATGTTTTACAGTATGAGACCTTGTACAAAAGATGTTTCTTTCATCTGTGGTTCCATGTTGCATATTTAATGCCTTGTTTGTATTTCAACAAAAGAGCTACTTATGTTATCCATTCAATTCTGCCTTTCAAAGACTCTAACAGCAGCAACAGTAACATTCACTATGATAAAAAATTATAATTTCATTTGGATTCATCCGTTAAGTCATCTAAAGCTGTCCCTGAATAAATGTTAACTAATCGTTGCATTGATGTCCAGTTGACTGCCAGTTAGCATGAATATACTGCTCACCAAGTCAATAATCACTGTTGTTGATCCCTGAATGTGAGTTTTAGACAGCATCCCCATCAAAAATCAATTCTTTCAAAAAATGTAATCATATACATTAGAAATTAGAACAGTAACAGCCATTGTTACACACATAAACATGTATTGTGTTATTTCTGTTGCTTAGTCCACATAAAAATGCTTAGAATTATTATAACATAATCAATATTAACATAACCAGACAATTGTATAATAATTACTAATATATATATATATATATATTGGGTATGTATGATGCTATACAGTACTATGCACACATCCGATATAATACTGAAATTATACCAAACAAAAAAAATAATTATACCAGACAAAAAAATAAATAATTATTTAATCATGTCTATATTTATGATTTTGTGTATTGTGTTTTATAACAGTATTACTATTATTTTAATATGGTATATTATACTATATGTCACATCAAGTAATATAATACTTAAATTATAGCCTAAAACAACAGTTACTTGAATAAATACTGCATTATTTAATAATGATTATGTTCTATAACAGTTATTATTCACGTAGTAATAATAAAATGAAGAAGAACAAGTAGAATGGCATTAATGGAACTGTTGTTGTCAGTCTGTCACGGCATTGTCAGTGTTAAATCTGTTTTGAGTCTCACATGCACATGAATTCACACACAGCGAAGAATTCTCCAAGTGTGGCACCATTCCTTCGCCCATGCAGCAGCACACACTCTCTCACTCACTCTCTCTCTCTCGCGCGCGCTCTCTCTCATGGCGAGCAGTAGGGACGCCGTCTCAGTTACGGACTGACGGAAGCTCTGCTTTCCTCTTCGCATTCTTTTAAAAAAACCACATGAATTCACTCGCGTAAAGAGGCGTGAGTCTCCACTCTTCCGTCTAAAGGGGTTAAATAAAGGAAACCTCAGCATGAACAGTATGAGCAGTTGCGGCTTCCTGAATATGGCGACGACTGGAGATTTTGACCCGCTCAACGCCACTATTCCTGCCACAAAAGTTGAGATTACGGTCTCGTGCAGGTGAGGAACGTTTACGTACAGCTCGCACCTTTACGCACAACTGCCTTTTATTGACAATCCGCCTGATGTTTTAATAAACAATTTGGAGACGACACAATATTACGCATGACATTTTGGCACAAAACCAGTTTATAACCTCGTCTATCTCCAAAATGTCTTGCGTATGTGTGTAAACGTGGTGTAGGATATGTGAATATCATAGAAGAAATATATTATTTCCACTGTACTTTTACTCTCGGAGTTTTTCTGACTGTCACTTTCTTTCACACCATAACAAACACTATCCACGCCGCTTCTTCCACCAACTGTTAGCTAGTCAAATGCCGAACATAAGTTTTGTTTTGGTATAGGAACTATGTGTTGTTTTTCCGAAATGGGCTGTTACTTCTGAAGTGAAATTGAATTAACGGTGTACTTTGTAATGATTATGACTTGATTTGGGGTCCGGTAAACCGAAAACACACAGTCGTTTGTTTTGGTCATGATGATGACTATCTTTCAACCGACTTACATTGTTTTATACTGCACTTCTGATATTTGTTTCATTAAACCTTGAGTCATAATTTGGTTTGTTATGTTTAATAAACCCTCATTCAGGTTTGACTATCTTCTCCACAATGTAAGAAAATTCCCCTCACACTTGTTGTTTTACGAATATGGGCTGCCGTTGGTTTCTTTCTTACGTTCAATCATAAACGACTGCAAAACCACACGTTTATATCAAACATGTCTCCTTGATGATGTTCAAGTTGTTCAAGATGAGATGTCACATTAAAACTAAAATATTTAACACTTCTTTACCTTATCCTAAACACACTTGACCTCTTTTGAAATACTGTTATGATTCATATTTCGGTGGCACTTTATTTTACAGCCCATGTACAAACTATGTACGTACGGTAAGACTTTACATTAAGGTTAATTAGTTAACATTAGTTAATGTAAACTAACATGAACTAACAACGAGAAATAGCCTTGTTACAGTATTTATTAATCTTTGTTAATGTAGAAATACAACTGTTCATTGTTTGTTCATGTTAGTTCACAGTGTATTTATTAAAGTTAACAAATAAAACCTTTGATTTTAATAACTTGTTAGTAAATGTTGAAATTAATATTAACCAAGACTAATAAATGCTGAGGTATTGTTCATGTTAACTAAGGTAGTTAACTAATTAACCGTAATTATTATAATACGTAGGTAGGTAGGCTACTAAACCTGAACCTAACCTTAGTTATCTTATATTTTTTTAGGTAAGTACACGCAAGTACATATACTGTATAATAAAGTGCAACCCATATTTCTTACCAATATATCATCATGATAGCTGGCGTTTTACCTTTTGAACTCACTCTCCCACCAGAAGCATATTTCATATTTTCATATTTCTCAACAGCTTGGGTTTAACTGGAAAATGATGGCTTTAATAAAGCATATTTGGGAAAGTTATTGATTGTTGTGCATTTAGAGATTGTTCAGATGAATAATTCACGTGTAGGCCCTATACGTTTGTGATGCATCCGGATCCCCTCGCGTAAACAAATGCGAGCGGGCAGGAGCTGTCCGCTCAGCCGTTGTGAGGAGATGTTGACGGTGAATTACTATGCTCCGTGTCCCCTTGGGCAGGCTTGTGCAACAGGGGAAACACACACACACACATAGGTGCGCACAATCTGGAAGCTCTTTTGCAACACTGCACCGGGTGGGAAGGGAAGGGTAGCGGTGCCATGGTTACGATCAGGTACATTCCTGTACTGTAGGGCCACTTTACCACTGTCACCATGGTTATCATGGGAGATGAGCAGATAGAGGAGAATGTCTGTATTCATAAGATCACTGTCAAACCTGTGAAATGAAATGCTGAATTAGATGCATATTACATTTATATTTCGAGGTCCACAGGTGTCGTTAAGTTTGCACGTTGGGCAAGTTAGCTTGTTTTTTTTTTTTAGCTGTTAATTATGTTTCGGAGTGACCGGAGTTCAATTTTCAATGTGAGCTGTTTCTTGACTGTGTAATTATCTGAACTTGAAGCGCATGAGGGTGTTAGGTCACTGTATAATCACTTACAAATTGGAGAGTGGCTTGAGAATATCCAACCTGACTGCTAGTTAAATATAGTCTGTTTTAAAGGGCCTGATAAAGATGATTTAATCACAGGTTGTTTTGCTTTTTCAAGTGTTTTTTTCACATGTGGGTAACAGATAAGACCTGTATTTTAGGTTAAAATATGTATATTATGACTGTAAGCACGATTCTGGATAAATTGAGAATCACATTTTTTATTAGATTTTTTTTTTTAAATAGAGATTTTCTCAATATTCTGAATAGAAGACTGAACAAAATAATAGAGGTTCTCACAAAATGTTAATCGCTGCAGTCTATTTCAATATGTTTGATTTGAATGAATATTTTTTGAAAAAGTATTTTTGAGTGAATGAAAAGATCTTTCCCTCATAAAGATAGCACTTGTCACATTACACGATGAATCAATGTTTTTTGAACGACTCTCTTGAGTGAAGGATTCACTGATTCCCTCATAAATACTTCACTTGTTTCATTACACAATGAATCAACGTTTTTGAATGAAACTCTTTAAGTGAATGATTCAATGGCTCCCTCATAAAGATTGCACTTGTCACACCACACAATGAATCAATGTTTTTTTAGAACAAATCTCTTGAGTGAAGGATTCAATGACTTCCTCATAAATACTTAATTTGTTTCATTGCACAATGAATCAACTTTTTTGAATGAGTCTCTCGAATGATTGATTCAATGACGTACTCATAAAGACTTCACTTGTTTTATTACACGACGAATCAACGTTTTTGAACGAATCTCTTGAGTGAACAATTCAATGATTCCCTCATAATTACTTCACTTGTCACATTACACGATGAATCAACGTTTTTGAATGAATCTCTCGAGTGAATGATTCAATGGCTCCCTCATAAATACTTCACTTGTTTCATTACACAATGAATCAACGTTTTTGAATGAAACTCTTAAGTGAATGATTCAATGGCTCCCTCATAAAGATTGCACTTGTCACATTACACAATGAATCAACATTTTTGAATGAAACTCTTATGTGAATGATTCAATGGCTCCCTCATAAAGATTGCACTTGTTCCATTACACAATTAATCAATGTTTTTGAACGAATCTCTCGAATGATTGATTCAATGACGTACTCATAAAGACTTCACTTGTTTCATTACACGATGAATCAACGTTTTTGAACGAATCTCTCGAATGATTGATTCAATGACTTCCTCATAAAGATTGCATTTGTCACATTACACGATGAATCAACATTTTTGAATTAATCTCTCGAGTGAATGATTCAATGGCTCCCTCATAAATACTTCACTTGTTTCATTACACGATGAATCAACGTTTTTGAATGAAAATCTTAAGTGAATGATTCAATGGCTCCCTCATAAAGATTGCACTTGTCACATTACACGATGAATCAATGTTTTTTTGAACGAATCTCTTGAGTGAAGGATTCAATGACTCCCTCATAAATACCTAATTTGTTTCATTACACAATGAATTTTTCAACGAATCTCTCGAATGATTGATTCAATGACGTACTCATAAAGACTTCACTTGTTTCATTACACGATAAATCAACATTTTTGAACGAATCTCTCGAATGATTGATTCAATGACGTACTCATAAAGACTTCACTTGTTTCATTACACGATGAATCAACGTTTTTGAACGAATCTCTCGAGTGAGTAATTCAAAGACAAATACACTTTTAATAGTCACTTGTCGCCACCTACTGGTGTAACAGAGACAATCTTTATTTAAAGCATCAAGTTACTTTCAAAATATGATTTACTCTATTTTGATCACTACCGTAGACATCAGTGTTTATATCCCAGCTGTAAACTTTTATCCCAGTCCTTCTGTGATATTCTGAATTATTGCAAGAAATAACAATGCTGTGTGGTTGAAAAGAGTTTCATATATATGACGCAAGTTAAGGTTATAATTTAGCGCATGGTCTCACAAACGCAGTAGCCCTCAGTTACATATTGTGTCAACTTGTTAGTTATAATTGTTAGTTATTTTACTGTTCTGAACTTTTTAAAACCATATTAGTTTGAGATCAGACGATAATTGGTGGAGCCCCAAATAACAGCACCATGTTAAAGACCCCTGGTCCATAAATGATCTGATAAACCATAAAATCGAGTGGAAAGTTCCAACATTTTTACGGACATAGAGAATTATGCTTTTGTGAAACATGCCTTAGAGATTAAGTATCATGTGTGACTATGACTAATATTCTACTTAGTGCTTTAGGAAACTCAACCTGAGTCAGTTACAAGCTCTCTCGTATTAACGCAATGTAATTCAATCGAAATGTTCCTCTCCAGAACACTATATGCCTGCATTTCCTCATTTATGGCTCTATTAAAGCTGGAGTGGGCAGTCTTCGATAGATAAGAATCCCATTTGGACTCTGATTCCAATGATTGGTAAACAGCTTTGCTTGACACTGTTCACGTGTTCATTTTTGTCCTGTTTGATTCACAGAACTTTCAATATTTGAGCTAAAAATGCATTTTTGTTTTTAATTCTTAATTTGTTATTTGATGCAAAAGGTAACACTTTATTTTTCAATGTCATTGTTACACATTACATGTAATTACTGTAGTAATAACTATAAATTATGCATAAATACATGCAATCAACCCTAAATCAAACCCTCATCCATGAGTACATGTAGTTAATTAATATTAATCAGTACTTAGATGTATGCTTACCCTGTAATACTGACACCTTGAAATGAAGTGTAAATTAATATTATGATAGTAGCTTAACAGTAATGCTATAGAAACCTTTTGTTTGTCTGCATGTTTTTCGGGTGATTGACAGATGTTTACTTCATTGTTATGCAGTCGCTTGGCTACTCTAGGTGGTTGCTAGGGTGTTTAAAAAAAGTCCACCCCCCAAGTCTTATTTGTACAGTAGATATGGCTTGTGGCAAAAAAAAAAAAAAAAAAAAAAAATTTAAATCTGATATATTATAGAAGTAATTACTTCAACTTCAACATGCCAACTCTTTTAAATGTCAAACGTAACTGACATTAAACACTAGCAGGTCTTTCCCTCATAAAATTCATAAAATAACCCTTCATTTCAGCATTTACTCTTTTGAACCAGCCTTATGCAAAGCATGTTAATAACTAAAATTTCACTGCCCAGTTTAAACCTTCAAAGTGGATTGAACTAAATAACATTAGGTATTGACCAATGTTCAGCAATTGTGATTCAGCTCAAGTAAGTAAATTGTACAAACAGCAATAATCATTTTCTAAACAGGACCAAAAAAGTTATTATTCTTTTTGATCAAACACTTTTTTTTGGGTCTGTCAAACGATTAATCGCGATTAATAGCATCCAAAATAAAAGTTTGTGTTTACATATATTTAAGAAATATATATATTTAAGAAAAAAAATATATTTATATATAAAATAATTATATTTAAAAAATAATATAAATTATGTATAAACCTATATACAGAATATACATGAAAATATTTCTTAAATATAGACAAGCATGTGTGTATTTATATATATAAAATATACACAGTGCACCCACATATATAAGTACATTGGATACTATGTTATTACATTGTAGTTACATTGTATCAAATGCATTTTTTTTTAAATGGAAGTACATCTTCATATATTCAGATAACATCTTTTTAATGCAAGTAACACTTTGCAGAATAGGAATGTTATGCAATCATAAATTTGTCATATTGTTTTACAGTTAATACAATGAGTAAACTATAACTGTTCAAGTGTATAGTTGATGCTAATACCAGTAAAATGTCACAATTCTCTCTATACCAACTTTGGTACCACCATAGCAAAAATTGATTGGAATTATTTAATGTCTCAATAGTTACATTAACAGATACACTTTTTAATTTTAATAAAGTATTATTCAATGTTGAAACTGAGATGAACTTAGACTAATAAATTATTTTGAAGCATTTTTTTTAGGCCTGTCAATTTTTTTTTTCATTTTTAGTTTATGTTAACTAATTTAGTCCACTAAATTTTAACAAATCGACCATGTGAAGTTTAACTAACGATTTATCTGTGTAAAAATACAAATTCATTAATGCTAATACAAATTATAAGTAAATAACACATTAAAATATTAGCATCACGGATATCTGGCATTTTGAGTGGATTCTGATTCACTTAAACACCTCTGATTGGCCATTGCATTCACACGCACAACAGAAATGTCTGTGATTGGCTGCAATGCACAACACTTAAAAAAAAAAAACACATTGCAAAGAGAAACATTTGATGCTTTTCACAGAGTTCACGCACAAATACACACAAATTGACCCATTACTTAGTACTACAGAAAGACTTAAACTTAAATTTAAATTGAAAGTACTTTTGATACTGCACTATTAATATCCCAATGCAGTCTGTTTTTACACAGTGACTTTCTGTGGTAAAAGCTTAACATGTCCTGAACCTGGAGTATTCCTTTAGGAGCACTTTCTGAGTCTCTCTTTAGAATAGTTTCACATTTAGGGAGGGCTGTGCTATTTATTTAGCCAGGACCTTTCTTAGTCTCAAGTCACTGAGATGATCCACTGAGATCCAGCCTTACAGTATTATGATTCTCACGTCCAACTTCATTAGAAGATTTCCGTCAGTGACGTTTTTTTAATAAGCTCTTGCTCAGGTGGAGATGCCGAAGGTCTCATTTACTCTGGAACGGATCTGAAGGGTCAAAAGAGCAGTTGCAGACCCAGCTGAGTCTAGTCTCTCTCGAGGTGGATTTCTCAACATTTCTGCTCTGCAACCCAGTATCCTTAGAATTACCTCGATTAAAAACGCATCCTTATTTTTATGCTAAATTTATTCAGGGAATAGCCACACATCAGAGAGGCCATGGTGGGTTCGCTTGGGCTTTTTGGTATTTGTTTAAAATGAGTGAGAATGACATGCTCAAGCTCATTTGGATATTCTTAGAAACATATAATCTTGCAAAACAATAAAAATAAATACAATAAGGGTTTGGATTCGGAATGATATAAAAATGAGAAAATTATGACATAATTTTTATATTTGGTTGAGCAAATCCTTCAGATAATCACAACAGCGCAGACTTCAGGTGGTTCGGAATTGTGTGTGTGTTTGTGTGAGCGCATTTACACGGTTTCCGGCCAGGAGATGTGTTTGATCTTCTGAGATGAATCGATTTTATCCAGTCCGTCCTAATTTTTGCTTTGCAGCTTTACATATTTATTCACGTATTTGTATTTGTTTGAACCTTGGAGCTTGAGTGGTGTACAGTGGCATTAATGGAATCATTTGTTTTCTCTCCCACATCTTGTTCCAAACATATGACGTGCTTGCTTGTGTGGGAAATAAAAAGAGACATTTTGAATAATGTATGTATCTCATTTGGCATGCTACTATACAATGAACGAGACCTGGAGCTTTTAAACTTCAAAAAGGATGTTTAAACGAAGTCCATATGGCTCTGTACTTTATGTCTTCTGAAACCATATAATGGGTTTTGTGACAAACTAATCATGAATCATTCAGGGGAGCATTTTCTTAAGGTCACCCTCTGGCGAAAATCAAGCTTTTGATGTTGTTTATATGTCTATGTGGTATGCTTTAAAACAAACCCTGTGCAAATTCATAAGTCAACACCATTGCCGAGTATTTTCTCTTTGAAACTGCGGTGAACCAAAGACAGTCTCAAAAACACGGTTTGAAATCGCTGGTGTTTCGGATGTCACAGTCTATACCAATCAGGTCAATGTGATCGCCAACGAGTGGATCTCTGAGCTGGTGTGAGTGAGTGGAGGCGGGGCTAATTTGCATATAGAACCGCGTATACTAAATGAGACAGGGGTGTAGTGTTACATTCAAGGTATTTTACATATGCAATTTTGGTGATCAAAGATGAGTTAAGGAATACAATTTAGAGCCAGACCGATATATCGGCCGATATTAGGCATTTTCCAAAATATCGGTATCGGCAGTCATAATGGCCGATAAATTAATACTTAAAAAATATAATAAAGACGGACGAAATACGCTTCAATCATCTCTCCTTGGCCTGTTAAATTGAAAATGTATGTTTTACAATTTGCCGTATGCTGTTATCTATTGCTAAATTATGGCTCATCATAGACTAGCTAACCACAAAGCTAGCTAATGCCACTATCATCAGTGGAAGACCGCTAACGTTAACATTAATGAGCTTGGAAACCACAATGAACTTTTTCTGCCTAAATAAAGTAATGATTACTGTATTTATAACTAGCATATCTCTAGTTACAGTCCCGGCATTGTAAAATGTAAGTTATACTTGCGAGGAGTGAACATTTAGACATAGAAAAAAAGTATCAAACGTATCTTGTGCAGAAAATATATCGGAATATCGGAATATATATAAAAATATATCGGCTGATATATCGGAATATCGGACTTTAAAACCCCAAAATAATTGTATCGGTATCGGCCTTCAAAATCCTTTTTTCGGTCGGGCTCTAATACAATTATTGACTACTTTGTGAGTTTTGTCATTACCAACATAGTTTAATATATTTGTGTTTCTCGTAACCATAGTTCCAATGAACATTCACAAACAGCATCATAAAATTATGTGGTCAGAACTACAGCTCTCGACTTTGAAAAGTTTCTTGTTAAGATGACATGCAGGATTAAATAGTTCATGCTCTCGAGATAAAATAAGAAAGCTATCTCACAGTCTGTTCTATATCTTTCATTCCCCATATATAACATCGGCCAGTAAGAGCTGTGAGTGTAAACATCACTCCCGTTGCCTCAAGATGTGTGTTAGCTACTGACGCTAGAGGCTGTTGCATTTAGCGTCCTTGTTAGCGCGCCTGCCTCCCACGCCAGAGACCCTGGTTTGAATCAAGAATCATTTGTCAAGAGAACGGAAGTTAAATGTGCTTTGGAAACCCCAGAGTATGACATAAAAGGGGACCTGTGACTAAATGAAATGTCTGAAAATAAAGCAAAAGAGCAGAGAACAAAATATCGAAGTATTCCCACGTAGTTTGATATTTACAGCAATAATCTCGAACCGACAGAAGTTATCACTCCACCATCTGCGCAAACATCATTAAAATGTTGTTGCACCATCTGCGCAAACATCAATTGTGGTACATCATTAACTTCTACTGTGGTAGTTAAGAAGCAAGTTACAAGCTACTCTAAACACACAACTGATTGACAACTGATCAAGCTCAGTTCCCATTCACTTCTGATTATGTTGGGAAAAAATGTCCAGGAGACAACAGAAAAAAAAGTGTTTGGAGTGACATGATGTAAAAATTGGTTAAACCACAGTATCCCTTTAAAGGGATACTCCACTTTTTTTGGAAATAGGCTCATTTTACAACTCCCCCAGAGTTAAAATGTTGAGTTTTACCTTTTTTGAATCCATTCAGCCGATCTCCGGTTCAGGCGGCTATGACTTTTCGCATAGCTTAGCATACATCATTGAAGTGCACCATTAGCATTTCTCTCAAAAAAATTTACCAAAGTGTTTCAATATTTTTCCTATTTAAAACTTGACTCTTCTATAGTTACATCGTGCACTAAGACAGACGGAAAATGTAAAGTTGCGATTTTCTAGGCTGATATGACTAGGAACTATACTAATAATGAGGAAACTTCACTGTCGTACTAGGAGTGCAGCAGGCGTATGACTACACAAACTTAGTCCCGATCACGTTGGAACTCGTGGTACGACAGTGAAGTTCCTAGTCATATCCGCCTAGAAAATCGCAACTTTACGTTTTCCGTCTGTCTCAGTGCACGATGTAACTATAGAAGAGTCAGGTTTTAAATAGAAAAAATATCGAAACACTTTGGTAATTTTTTGGGGAGAAATGCTAATGGTCTTGTGCACTTCAATGATGTATGCTAAGCTATGCTAAAAGTGGTACCGCTCGAACCGGAGATCGGCTGAATGGATTCGAAAAAGGTAAAACTCAACATTTTAACTTTGGGGGAGTTGTAAAATGAGCGTATTTCCAAAAAAAAGTGGAGTATCCCTTTAAGCAAAGAGTTTCTCGAACTATACAGAGACTTGTAGTTGGGTGTTTAATTGCTTTAGACGATTCACCATGGGACATCACCCGATATTTGTCCCCAGACAATGATGAGAGAAATCACACTTCTTGGAACTGTGTGGAAAATAATTTGCTTTCTGTTTATAGAAGCAAGGTCTCACACAGAGGTCAGAACCGGAAGTAGGCTCGCTTTCGGTCCAGAAGTGTCTGTCGGACTTATGAGTAGCAGAATGCATTAAAGCATGCAGAATGAAATGAGACTAGAATTGAAAAAGTTGCTTGAGGGCAGTCTGGAAGTAGATCCAGGTACTGCTGTAATGTTGGAACTGATGTCTGCAAATTTCCCTGTGCGTGTGTGATTTTTGTCTGTATATCTGCAATAAGGGATTAGAGCTGTTTATTTGTTCTGTAGAACAAACATTGTTTTCTCTGAAGCGGCTGATGATGACCTGCCCAGGCGGACTATGCGATTGGCCCCTTCTCAAACGCTCACTGGGTTTCCAGCAGTCTGTCGAAGCGGTAAATTCTGGTTGCTATGTGACTCATTGCGTTGGTGAACCTCTGTTGGTCTACTGCTCCCCAGGCTTGATGGGAGATTTATACTGCACTGGATGACACACTGCTTTGCTCTTCCTTGCAATCCGCCAGCTTCCAACCGGAGGTCACCCTTTAAATGGAAAAGGCAAACCTTGAGTAAAAGGCACATTTTTGATTAATTTAAAGGGGTACTAGTATGCCCTTTTACGATGTCTTGATTTTGTTTTTGGGGGGTGTACTAGAATATATTTTCATGCTTGATTGTTCAAAAAACAATATACGTATTTTTCTCATATTTTACATTATTAGAGCTCCTCTCTCCCCAGTCTGATTCGATGAAGCCCCTACTTCCGAAATATGAAATGTGCTGTGATTGGTTAGCTGGCCCAGTGTGTTGTGATTGGCAGTTCTTAGCGTGTCACGTCCCATCAAAAACCGCAAGCTCTACTCAGACGGAAATATTAACAATGGCGTCAATTTCAAATCATTTGAAGCCCGATTCAGACCCTGACAATTTTAACGAACAAGAGGATTGGGCTGATCGGATTTCAAGCATGGACTTAGCAATCTCGCATTTCGCACGACGTTTCAATTTAAATTTAAATTTCAAGTTAAAATTTTCTTATGATATATGTTATACCCCATTTAATCATTTTTGTCGGGAAAACTATGGTAATACAAAAAGTAACCGATCACAAAATCAAGAGCTTACAAAAGCTAAAGTAAACACTACATCAATACTGTATTGTTAGTTAGCAGGCTAGAAACACTTTTTCCTTTGTTCATCATAGCTATCATAGCAACTACGAGGGTTGGGTATCGAGAATCGAGTATCGATTGAAACCGGGACTAACTTTTCGTTTTTCCCGGAATCGTTCAAAAGTTAAAATTTCGATTCCTAGTTTCGATATTCACAGTCCGCCGAGCGGAAGAAGAAACTGCTGAACAACACCAACGAAGAAGCGTCTACCGGAAGTGTTGGCATAACCGCGCGAGTCGAACATTAGTAGCTTACGTCAGCGGTCCAAAGTGTGGCTTCACTTTTCTAAAAATAACGAAATCTCGGCAAAATGCAAAATTTGTGACAAAAGGAGTATTTGTGACAGGAGTATTTCCTTCAGAAAGGATTATTTCCTTCAGAAAGACCGTTGGTTAGCAAGGTTAGTTAAACTTTTTTGACCCTGCCTCTTAAAAGAATCGGAATCGAGAATCGTTAGGAACCGGAATCGAAACAAGGAATCGGAATCCGAATCAGAATCGTTCAAATTCAAACGATACCCAACCCTAGCAACTACATAAAGTTTTTTAATTGGTACTGTTAATAGAAAATACAACTACAAATAATAAGACATACTTACAAGTTGTGATCCACAAACCCAACAAAATCGAAATGCGGAGAAGCTTTTGTGCTTATAGCCTGCATTGTACTCTCTTCTGGAAGCTCTTCTCCATTTAGGAACAGTGTTAAAAATAAATGTTAACCTTTTTAAGCTCGCCAGCCTTAGGACAAACCTTTTCCGGGGTGTAAAAAACAGCGACAACAACTTTTCCTCTTCTCTGAAGCAGCCGAACATAGCCTTACCATCTGTGTTGCGTGTTCCCGGTGGCAGGGTTTATGTAAATTTTAGGGTTCGTGATGTCACCAATCGAGGAAGAAGCTCATTGTCGTCCCTACCAGCTGTTTGACGTAGTCCTTAAAAAGCAATTTCTGTAAAATAAATAAATTAATAAATCTTATTTTGCATTGAACTTAGAGCATTGTAACTTTGCAGATGTTGTTTATGCTCAAACAGCAACATTACACACTAACTAAAGTTAAAAAAACTGAAATCATAATCAAGGACCCCTTTAAAAGTACATTGCGGGTTAAATACAACTTTAGATCTTAAAATGGCAACTTATATGACAATTTACAGTAAAACGCTTACAGTGAAAGTCTATAGGGCAAGATGTGACTTCTTTCATAGGTGGATGTGAAATGCACATTTTCAAAATCGGCTAACTAGCTGGTTTTATTGAAACCCTGTAAAATCGTTTTGTTTTTGGATCCACCGTACAGCATTCAGACATATTTGTTAAGGGGTGCTAACACAAGAAACGGACGGAAATCAGAGCAGAAATGTGCAAATTTACCAAGATAATGGTTTAATCAATCTATTGTATTCCAAGGGGGTTTAAAAATACAGTTGGATGGAGAAGAACAGAGTATAACCCAATGGTTAAGTCTTGGTTTATTGGTTAGACATGCACTGTATGTCTAAATGTATGTCTGTTTAATTAATTTAGAGATTTATTTTTTAATTCATTTTTAAAATGATCTATTTCCAATTTATTGATTATAAATTCAAACAAATATAAAGTATATTAAGATATATTGGCTTCACATAGGGCTCTCTAAGATATAGGCATCGGCATTGTCAAAAAAAACAAAAAACGATTTCAGTTCCAAGTTATTATTTGCCAACGAATTTGACAAAAGTTAGTCAAACTACTATTTACCACTAGTGGAAAATTGTGTGTTGTTAAATGTTTACAAATAACAGCAGGTTTGGCTATGACTAAACAAGTTTTTCAAGAAACTTTACCGTAATTCTTACATTTTTAATTCCTACGTTTTTCAAGAAACTTTACCGTAATTCCTGTTGGTGGAGTTTGTTCCAGTCAGAAGTGGTTTAACAGGAAACAGTAAAGGGTATGTGGTTGCTGTAAACAAACATGTTTTTCAAGAAACTTTACCGTAATTCCTGTTGGTGGAGTTTGTTCCAGTCAGAAGTGGTTTAACAGGAAAGAGTAAAGGGTATGTGGTTGCTGTAAACAAACACGTTTTTCAAGAAACTTTACCGTAATTGCTTTTGGTGGAGTTTGTGAAATGAAATAGTAAAGGGTATGTGCTCATTCTGTCTGTGAAAACGTTTAAAGCGCTCCTTTGTCTTTTGCTGTAACGCTAAAATGTTTTTGTGTGTGAAACAATGGCGTCTGAATTGCGTATGGACCAGGCTGCTCTGAACTGATCTAACGGTGATATTTTTGGCACCTCGATCTGTCACGACAGCAGGAAGCCGCTCCATTGACCTTTAAGGCCATAAAGATCACATAATGGGTTGTATTGAGGGAAATGAAAAGTGTGTCTGAGTGTATTGAGCAGTGACAAGGAACCCGCTGAGCTAGAGCTCAATACGCTGTATAAGGAAGACTCAGGCAGGCTGTACAGCAGAGAACACACTCTGCAGTCCCAACGACTGACAGTATTTAATCAATGTACATTTGCCTCATTGGCTATGGGCCAAGAGCTTTTGGAAAGCAACCTACAGTTTACTTGTACAGCGAGACTTGCGTCTTTAAAGCAAAAAAAAAAAAGACTTTATTGTGCAACTTTTAAAAACACAGTGCATATTGGAGACATTATTGATCAACAAAACCATTAACCATGATCAAGCATTGCTACATAAATGCATAGTGACCTTGTGCTTATTACACCTGAAGAATGAATGCTTTAAATGCTCAAGCTCTTGAAAAAGTTGGTGGGAATCTGCCTTCATCAGCTATAAAAAGTGTTTCTCTGTGTCATTATCGTTACAGCCACTCTCATAGACTACAGGTAAGGGTAATATCGTTGATGTGAACGGGTCTCAAGTATTATATCTATTGCTATTTAGACAGTTTCGCTAAGTTACTCTATGAATGTATGTCTTTATGTTGAAAACAAATATTTCCACTGAGCGATTTGCTTTCTCTTAACACATGCCTTACCTGTCTAGAGATTTCAGAGAAGATAAAATGCTGAGAGCTTTGGCAACAATGTCAGAAGAATGAACTATTAAAAAAACTAGAAAAACTACATGCCGCAGCTGTTCTTGAGCACACGTTTCTACCCCTTTATGTGAAAATCCGACACCTTGGAAGCTTCCTGTTGTTTCCAGTCACTAGAAATACTCTGGCAGTGTTATGAGCAAGCAAACAATGTTCTCAGAAGAAAAAAAAAAATCAATAACCACAGAAACCAATTATGACACACACATGGCACACATGACTCAAACATCCCACAGAAATCATGCATTTTATGAAAGATATGAAATCTGGCTTTTACGGGCAGTTATAATCCATCGTTTAAATCAAGCACACTCTGAAAAATGCTGGGTTGTTTTAATCCAAATTTGGGTAAAATATGGACAAACCCAAATGTTGGGTTAAAAATGTAATTACAGTTGAAAGTGAGAGTTGAAGTTACATTTTTAACCCAGCATTTGGGTTTGTCCATATTTTACCCAAATTTGTGTTGAAACAACCCAGCATTTTTTAGAGTGCAGGTTCACGAAATGACTTATTATACTTATTAGCAAATTACAGTAGTTCCATGTCTGCACATTTTCCCAATGCATCTTCATTTCCAATTGCATAATATAAACAGAACATATATTACACTCTAAAAAATGCTGGGTTGTTTTAACCCAATTTTGGGGTCAAGTATGGACAAACTCAAACTTTGGGTTAAAATGTAATTTAAAAATGTAACCCAATGGCTGGGTTTGTCCATATTTGACCCAAAATTGGGTTAAGAGTGTATGATTGCAAAAAAAAACAAAAAAATCCTTCGAAACAAAATGGAAAGTTAATTTTACATTGTTTTATCTTACTAAATACTAAAGCCATTTTGAGCAGTTCAATTTATTTCACATTATAATAAAAATCACTTACTAAAAATACAATAATTGATGCCTCAAATTATATTTTAGGTCATTTTTTTTTTACCCCTAAACATTAATTTACTGGTTATACTTACTGCAGAACTGTGCTAAATAGAGCAGATTATTGTCTGGAATCAAAATGATC
This sequence comes from Pimephales promelas, assembly GCF_016745375.1. The sequence continues at coordinate 16,617,950 of NW_024121144.1, forward strand.
AAAAATGACGGTTTCACACCCTTTTGATATTGATATACCTTTTTTTGCCTGTATGCCACACAATCCTACCCATTGTGTAGTCTATTAGGATGTCAAGCCCTCTATTGAAAGCAGAGCCTTGCACTTGAAATCTCTAATTGGTTTTCAATAACACTCACTTTAACCTTGAAGGTGAACGAGTTGCCCTCAGGGGAAGCACAGATGTTGTGCTGACATAAACCTCGTAACAGCAAAAGTAGTTGACCTTTTCTAAGAATATTGAGGGAAACTGTGTTTTAAATCTGCGTTTAAGGGGCATCAAATTGAAAGGCCTCCTTTAGCACACTAGCAAAGGAACACAACAGCGAATGCTTCAAGAGTCCCTGAACGCTGTCATAAAGCTAATTACAGTCTCTTCATCTACCCGCGTCAGCTGCACTTACTACAAAGAGCTCTCGTCCTGTTCGCTAAGAGCAACTACAGGATCGATTTCATCTTCGGTGTTCTTTCTCAGTGACAAGATCTCTCTCAAATGATTGTGAAGTCGCCGTTTAGTGTGAGATTCTGACATTTGCAAGTAGGCGAAATCAAAATGTCAATATAAATAGAAAATGACCACGTGAGAAGGCGTTTTTCTGCCATCTTCATCAAATCAGTCTCTTTGGTTTTGGTGATGGATGGTGAAGTCACTTTAAGCACTTTAAAAAACAAAAGCATTACTATGGTGTTTCGACATGATAATATCTATTAATTTAGTAATCAATCGAGTTTCATGGAGTACTATAGTATTTGCATCTATGATACTTATTCATTTATTAATGTTAGGGACGCTCGATATATTGCCCACCATATCGGTATCGGCTTGCAGATATATGTTCAGTTTTAATGTTATTGTTATCGGCCCAAGAAGAAATTTGGCCGATATATATTTAAACCGATAAATAATGAATTGTTTCCTTTAGCTGAGACACCAGAAGCCCACTTTTCAACATGATGATTTTGAATTGCTTGAAATATGATTATGATTCATTTGATATGAAGTCTGTTACATGAAGTTATAATGAGAAAATCATTATAATAGTGTGTTTGGGACATGGATTTAATAGTGAGACTTTTGTTTTTGTAATCAGACTTTCAAAAATTATATAAAATTGGGATTTAGATTTATCGGCCAAATATATCGGTTTTCAAATATAGAGAATTATCGGTTATTGGTATCATGAGAACATCATTAAAATAGTGTGTTCGAGACATGGATTTAATTGCGAGACTTTTGTTTTTGTAATCAGGCTTTCAAAAATTATATAAAATTGGGATTTAGATTTATTGGCCAAATATATCGTTATCGGCTTTCAAATATAAAGAATTATCGGTTTGGGACATGGATTTAATAGTGAGACTTTTGTTTTTGTAATCAGGCTTTCAAAAATTATATAAAATTGGGATTTAGATTTATCGGCCAAATATATCGGTTATCGGTTTTCAAATATAGAGAATTATCGGTTATTGGTATCATGAGAACATCATTAAAATAGTGTGTTTGGGACATGGATTTAATTGCGAGACTTTTGTTTTTGTAATCAGGCTTTCAAAAATTATATAAAATTGGGATTTAGATTTATCGGCCAAATATATCGGTTATCGGTTTTCAAATATAGAGAATTATCGGTTATTGGTATCATGAGAACATCATTAAAATAGTGTGTTTGGGACATGGATTTAATTGCAAGACTTTTGTTTTTGTAATCAGGCTTTCAAAAATTATATAAAATTGGCATTTAGATTTATTGGCCAAATATATCGTTATTGGCTTTCAAATATAAAGAATTATCGGTTTGGGACATGGATTTAATAGTGAGACTTTTGTTTTTGTAATCAGGCTTTCAAAAATTATATAAAATTGGGATTTAGATTTATCGGCCAAATTTATCGGTTATCGGTTTTCAAATATAGAGAATTATCGGTTATTGGTATCATGAGAACATCATTAAAATAGTGTGTTTGGGACATGGATTTAATTGCGAGACTTTTGTTTTTGTAATCAGACTTTCAAAAATTATATAAAATTGGGATTTAGATTTATCGGCCAAATATATCGGTTATCGGTTTTGAAATATAGAGAATTATCGGTTATCGGTATCATCATCATTATAATAGTGTGTTTGGGACATGGATTTAATAGTAAGACTTTTGTTTTTGTAATAAGGCTTTCAAAAATTATACAAAATTGAGATTTAAATTTCTCAGCCAAATATATCGCTTATCGGCTTTCAAATATAAAGAATTATCGGTTATCGGTATCCGATATATATCGGTATATGCCGATGCATCCCTAGTTAATATACACCTCTTCTATGATAAAAGTGTAGAAGTAAAAATCTGTCTCTTAGTAACAGTAACTGGTGCTATTTCTCCTGCTTTCCATATGTCATCAGAGTAAAGATAAGTGGAGGGAAAACAGTCAGAATTTGCGAGGGAGGACCAGGAGGTCTGATGAAGTCATCCTTACTCTGGTCACATATCTGCAGTCCTCAGTATTTGCATGAGCATGCTCATGGCGTTCCAGATTACGGGAATCTCCCGACTTGTTTTCAGTCCCTTCCCTTGGGCTTCTCTCCCACGCTGCCAAAAACGACCTGTGATTGGCATGTATGAAAGCTGCAAAGTGGAGGGGTGTGAGCCTCTTATTCCTTTCCTCTATCTATGTGTGTGTATGACTGTACAGCCTGATGTCTGTCCCATGTGATGTTTAATTTCAGTTTAGGTGTGTATGTTTTCATAAGAAAGACCTCATTCAGCAGCAAACCTTTCACTCTTTAATGTTTTAGTCCAATCTTTCATTTTAGATGTTAATAAATATACAATCAAACTTCTACTTGAGACTATCTACATGCAACCAACACTAAACTATTTAAATGTAATGTTTATCAAGTTGATGCATTTTTATACATTTCGGATACAAAGCGGCTGCATTGCTTAAATATCTCATAGTTTTCCAGCCATTTCGTTTATAATCAATGTACTATATTAACAGTAAATCTTTGCACTTAATCAGAGCAAAATTGTGGAATTCTGGTCTTTTTTAATATTTATATAGTACATATTTTCCTTTATATTCTTCATGAATAACCCTCATGACTTTTATAACATGTTTTTCCTTTTCTATAAAAAATATGTACTTGAATTGAAGGTTAAATAAGCTAAGTATGTACTGAATAAGCACACACAATATAAAACGATCTGTTGTTTCGGTCTGAATCACTGCCAGTGATTAGAAGCGAGTGGAGTACACACTACAAATCCATTTAAGACAGCATCTCTCCTCATGAATATTGAACAGTGCATTTGCTAATGTGCGTTGGAACAAACAGTGTGTAATTACCTTGAGCATTCCATTTAGAAGAGACACTATTGTCCTGAAGCTTTGTTATTAAACTAAATAGATTCCTCACGTTACAGGAATGCAATGAGACATTCTTCAGCATACACGCACGAGTGGAATGGAGAGCCACTTGTCCTGCAGAGTTTTGCTCCAACCCTTATTAAACAGCTGAACCAGCTAATCAAATCTTCTGGGTTACTAGAAACAGGGATGGTCTTGTTTTTTTGAGATACGAGAGTTTGTGGTTCTACCATTGGAGAAAGCGTAACGGCGGCTAACTTGGATCACATGTGCTTTGATAACCAATCACATTACAGCCTTGACAGCATTGAATTTCGTACAGAGTTGGACGACGAACTGCATGCCGTAAACTATGGAAGGTTGTTTCCAGCACAGAATAAAACATTTTAAAAGATAATTGCGACTTTTTATCTCACTATTGCAAGTTTACATCTCGCAATTATGACTATTTTTCAGAATTGTGAGATATAAAGTCAGAATTGTGTGATATAAAATCGCAATTGAGTGTTTAAAAAACAAAAACAACTTTTGCTGATAATTTACTCACCCCATGTCATCCAAGATGTCCACGTCTTTCGTTCTTCAGTCGAAAAGAAATGAATCATTCCAGGATTTTTCTCCATATAATGGACTTCACTGGGCACTAAACAGTTCAAGGTCCAAATGACAGTTTCAGTGCAGCTTCTAGGGGCTTTAAACGAAACCAGATGATGAATAAGGGTCTTATCGAGCGAAACGATCGCTCATTTAATAAATAAATAAAAAAGATTAAGTTTTATAAGCACAAATGCTCGCCTTGCTCTGTTCTGTGATGTGCTTTCGTGACTCTCCTGTTCGAAGTCGTTAATCAAAATTTCTTTCGTTGAATGAACCAAATGACTCGAAAAAAGAATCGTTCATTTTGATGAACGCGTTCAGTCACACTACTTTAACTACTTTAAAGTAAAAAAAAAGAAGTGAACTACTTTAAAGTCAGTTTTGCGAATTATAAGGTCAGAATTGCGTGTTATAAAGTCAGAATTGCGAGATATAATTTCACAATTGCGAGAAGTAAAGACTTTTTTTCTCACAAATGTGAGTTTATATGTATCTCACAATTCTGACATCTTTTCTCAGAATTATGAGATATAAACTTGCAACTGAAAGTTACAATGTCAAATTCTAAGGAAAAAAAAGACTTAAACTTTTTTTTCCTCAGAATTGCTTGTATTTCTCCCAAGTCTTACTTTATTTCTCCCAATTGTATGTTATAAATTCAGAATTGTGAGATATAAACATACAATTCTGAGAAAAAAAGTCAGAATTGCGAGTTTATTTCTTGCAATTGCGACTGCTAAATCAGGAAATTCTGAATATAACACATAATTGCGACTTTATATCACGCAATTCTGAATTATGATTATGTCAATTACCTGTGGGATAAAATGAAAAAAAAAATCGCAATTACCTTTTTTTTTCTTCTGTGGCGAAAACAAGCTTCCATAGTTAACTGAATCATACCTGTCGTGCAATTTTCCGTGACTTCTTTTATTAAACCACGCTTTTTTTTCGGTGTCAACTTTAAAATAAAATTTTTAAACTTTAAAAATGTTGAAGATTAATCGATGGGCTGTCGATTTGTTAAATGATAAGCTATTTCCTCGCAAAAGTGGTTTGTTTAGCATAGTAAAGCCTCTCCTCAATTGACATCCATTAAAAAAAATCTTTTTTTTCAGGGCAACTAGCAGCATCAATCAGAATTGGAAAAATAATGATTTCTTCCAAACCGCTTTCACATACACTCCTTCTGTTCTTTACGTCGCAAATCACAGCAAATCATTAGCTCTAAACTCAGACCATATGGCTGGTGCATAATATTCATCATAAGTTATTGCTAAGCTCATACGATCATTCATAATTTATTTATCAAATGCAGGACATACGCTGACGATATGATTGTATTGCCTTTTTAGCATGACCAATCAGAAGCCAGAACTGGGACTCATTAAGTACATTAATAAGTGTCATGTAACACAGCAACCAAATGTCTTCTGCAGCTTCCATAATTAATTTAAAGCAAATCAGAGATAAATAAGTTAATTTTGAAAATAAATCTGCCCTCAAAAGAAATAGATTGAACTAATTGATATGTTTTAAACCGCCGTTTATGTTAATCCGTATCATAATTATAATGTTCTACTTATCTGTGCAATATTTCCTCATTTGACTTTTTTTGTGTTGTTACATCTAGCATTTATCATTCATTTACATTAAACACTTTTAAATAGATATTAGGGTGCTGTTCACTTTTATTTTTTAGACTGAAACAGATATCAAATCATTATCTTCTGGGTGTGCCTTATCATGATTCAATGTTTAGATCAAACACATAACATTTGAGTTGTTTTTGTTGCTTTGGAGAATATATATTTTGTAAAGAGCCTCGTATGGTCTCGTATAGTTTATAGTGCCGTTAACCCTATACGTTCTCAGCCAAATGAAAACTTTAATGAGCAATAAAACATAACTATTTACACTATTATCAATCTTAGCCAAATTATTCACACTAGTGACTAGTGTTCCCTCAATGCATCTTATTTGTATAAATATTTCATAAAAAAATTGTGATAATAATTGATATTCAGCATATTAGTGTAACAAATTAGAGATTTCATGCAGTTTCTGAATTCTTGTCTATATTTTTTACACTGTGTGTGTGTGTGTGTGTGTGTGTAGTCCACAAAAGAGCGCATGTATGCAAACAGGTTCCAGGCTCTCACAGCCCCTGTCGGATGAAATTAGGGCAAGTTTCTTGAATAAGGCACTGAGAATATTCAAGCAATAGCACTGCAGATGGTCACCCGTGTGTGTGTGTGTGTGTGTGCCACCTGCACTAATCATGAAATATCTGAGCGCTTGTCATGTTTACCAGGCCACAGAGCTCTGAATTTCTTTTGAAAGTATAATGCGAACTAAACAGTTCAAAAGTTGTGTTTGGATTTGCATATCCTGCCGTTCATCCCTAGAAGCTTTCCGTATTTGTGACATTTTTCGAAGTCTTACATCAATATTTGAGGAGTCTTTCCCATTGGAGGCACTCGAGTCAGGTGCCGAGCTGCTGGAGTGAAGTGCTTGTGTTGTGAGTGTGAAGTCACCCCTCTCTCTCTCTCTCTCTCTCTCTCTGAGCGCTTTGAATCTAGTTCAGTGAGATGCCGTATTCTCAGAGGAGCCGTTATCCAGGTCACTACAGGAAAAGCCAAAGCCAAAAAGAATGGCTTGGGATTTCACAGAGGTCTGAGGACAACCCGGCGGATAGAGGGAGAGAGACGAGGAGCTGAAAGAGGTGTTCACTGCCTTATTTGTTTCTCAGACCCTCGGCCACGTCTTTGAGACTCTCTTTCCATCCTCCCTGTGCGCTTTGCTGAGGCAAAATGATCTTCACACCTCCCTCACTGTCAGATCCTCTTCTCTTCCTGTCCTTTCTTGTTTTTTCACTTCCATCGCTCCTCACCTTTTTATCTATTCGTCTCTGGTGTTTTTCTTTCCGAAGGTATTCTCTACCTTACTCCCCAATTCTCATCCTGTTTTCTACTTTTGGCTGCGGCTGCTGACACCTGTAGAACAGAAAAAGCGATGATGAATTGGTTCGTGTAATTAGTTAGCCGTATGACTAACTGTTCTGTAGGAGTCGTCTAGCTCTCTTCTCACACAGATCCAATTTATTTCTGAGCCTGGACCTGACGTCAGCTAGGTGAGGTCCCCAGGGGCCGTCAGAGCCCAGCATGTCACCAAGGCAACGCTGTCATTGGGCCAATCAAAAGAGCAGGTTCGCGGCTGTTGTTAAAATGACGAAAGATATCTGATCGGAACATGGAGAAATGAAAAGAGCAGTGAGATCTCTGTATATTCCCGTTTGAGATCTCGGAGAGATCGAGCAGGTGTCAGTTAGTTGTCAGGGTAACTGCCTCTAACATCACTGGGGTCCCACAGCGATTTGCGACTGCGCTGAAGACCTGATGTGCTCCGTATCCGTCTGTCTCGCTCACTTTATCATCCCTACATTTTTTTTTTCTGAACAGCATTTAAACGAGGCCATTAATTAGATTACTTTTTTTTTGCGATTGAGTAGTTGCCTGGATTCTGGAATCTACACGTTCCCCTCTGATTTCGGTTTTGAAATGAGGAGAATGTTTCCGTAAAATGCATAATATTTTTTTGCCACCTGCTTTTTTTTTTTTTTAACTGTCTAACTGTTTTAATTAACATTGATTTTTATTAATGAGAGATATTTTAATTGGTATGTCAGACTCTGTGTTGGCAATTTGACACGTTGTTTCCCCCCCCCCCCTCCAGTTAGCAGAACTTATTATCATTAATGTCATGGAGGTTGAGATACATTCTGTGAAATTGAAGCCAGTTTTGTGGCTATGAAAGCTTAGCTTTAGCCTTCAAAACTACAAACATGTTGATTAAGAAAAGATTGCTTTAGACAGTTTTAGATTTTTGTTAGTAAAAAAGTCATAGCAGAGTTTGAATCCATTGCAATTTGTTTTTTTTTTTTGTTTTTTTGCAATGGATTCATTAATATGTATTGGACTCAGTGTGACAAATTTTTAGAATGACGACTACAAACATTTCAAATTCACTGTAAAGGGCCTTAACTTATGAAATATGAACGCAACACAGACCAAACACATGTAAATGAACCAAAACCAGGACATGACATCACAAGATGAGACCTTAAATATTACCTAAATATTTTTTTCTCATCATAGTCACGATGTTGCCCATCACGGTTCGGTATAGGCATCAGAACCACATCTTTGTGTGTGTATGACTGAGGGATTCCTGGCGCTGTTTGTACTCCTTTACACATTTTATAAGTTCTTCATGAGTTCCCAGCTGTTTAAAATACCATCAAATGTAGGCTACGCATAACACTGAACAAAATTATGAATGCAACCCTTATTTTTGCCCCCATTTTTCATAAGCTGAACTCAAAGATCCAAGACTTTTTCTATACACATTTTAGAGTGACCTTTTATTGTTTAATTATATTAAAAGTTTAAGTTATATTATTATTGAATAATCAGCATCTTGATATGTCACACCTGTGAGGTGGATGGATTATCAAAGGAGAAGCGCTCACTAACACAGATTTAGGACACGAGAATGCTCACGGGTGAAAACGTAAATATATTTTTTCGGATGTGCCTTTCGTTTACACCTCGGCAGCGTTTTTGGGGCTTAAAAACGCGAAAAAGTGAAACCACCCTCCAGAGTGGAAATCTTAAAAAATGCTCCACCGTTGCGTTCCCATCTAAAGGGTAAAAACTAGGGCTGGGTATTGACACAAATTTCACAATTCAATTCGATTTCGATTCACAAGCTTGCGATTCGATTCGATTTCGATTCAATATTGATATCAGTTACAATAAATGGCCATTTTTCTCAAGGAAATCAAATCTCTTAACTAATGCTGTAAACTATGGGAGTCTAGTTGTAGCCTACTAGGCTTCATTAGCCTAATATGAAGGTAATAATTAACTGTTTTGTAGCTATACAAACACTTAAATTACACTTTTATTTATTTTATAGTAAGAAGATTATATGAAATATAAATATTTAAATGGTGACTGTCATAAAAACTTGCCAGATTTATTCAAATATGCATTAAATATTGAAGAACATTAAGATTATAATGCGTAATATATGGTGTATATAATTAGCAAAATGCTCCTCTCTAGAGTTATTTTTTTCTAGCTGACTAACGAGTTTATGTGGGTTTTCTGAGGTAAACCTTTTTAACTGACGTCTTTCCACGCTGATTGAGCGAATCAATGTGACATGACACGTATTTCGATAAGTTGTACTCTATATTTTAACACACTTTCAGATGCTCATTCATGTTTATTTCACGCCGGAAGAGAGATCAGCGCTGCTGCTTCTCTAGAGCTCCGCCAGAGCGATCTCACGCCACGGCGCCAAAACGTTATTTATGTTTTTGAATTTCTAAAGAAAATGGACGTAATTTGAAAATTGAGACTTTGTTTCATATCAATAGTAACAAAGGACAAAAATTATTGCGATTTTTTGGATGCGCGCAGCCGCGATACAATGTTCCATTCATTCAAATGAAACAGGATGACTAATCGATTCTCGAGATTTAAGAATCGATTAATATCGAGAAATCAATATTTATTACCCAGCCCTAGTAAAAACGCAAAACTCTGCTAGACAGGGAAGGTTGTACTCAGGTGCGCGGACTTAGTGTTGTTGTGTGGCAGTGCTCCACATCGCCACCTAGCCACCTGGAGTGCACACTTCAACGAATTTCACACACTTTTGCGTCATCATATGCACGTGGATTTCCCACCAATAACGCTCGTCTAAATGCAGAATAAATAGTGATAACGCAACGCCACTTTTGCGTTTTCTCTTCAGATCGTTTCTGTGTAAACATAGCCTAGAGAGATTTGTGAACAACAACAAGGCCTTTTGTGTACATAGAAAAAGTCTTAGATCTTTGAGATCTTTGGGCAAAAACAAAAGTGTAGCGTTTATAATTTTGTTCAGTGTACAACAAGCGCGTTTAGCTCAGTACACAGCATTGTTTTGGATGTTCGTTAAGTTCCGTCACGAAATATATGTAAAAAGACCAGTAGAAAGACCAGAAGTGTGAACAACTTGTCTGAGCTTGTAATGCTCATCTACACTCAGGCTATATGATGGATATGTGATGAACCTGGTTCAAGTTTCAGTCATGGTTGGGATGCTGGGTTGTTTTCTCAGCGAAAACAATGGTATTAGGGGCAGAACGCTTACTACGCTACTTTTCCATTGTTTTTCTATTCAAACATGCACTAGACAGCAATTTCACTTTTGTCTTGTGTCTTTTTCTGTCCTTCACGCACAACGTGATTGAGGTTGGTCCTCCTGGAACCACATTCCATGTCAAATATAATAGGTCACCTAACTAATCCTTGAAATCAGAGGGAAAAAGATTGCTTGACTATTGTTCAAACTCGAACTCCAGACCTAATCATAACCATTTTAATCAAATTAATTTTATTTAAATGAAGATGTGAGGCTTATTTCAGCTGAAATTGCATTAGATTTCAGTTTTTTTTCTTCATTCGTTATCATATCTGTGTATTTATTTATTTAATTAACATCATGTGTGGGTTGATGATTAGTGCATGTTTATTTTGTTATTAAGTTTGTATAATTAATTATAAATAATTACAGGATGATTGCTTCCAGGTAGAGCTGGTTAATCTAAAAATTGTGTCTGGTAAAAAGCAATCGGTGCCCAGAGTTGTTCATTTCACCAAGTTTCCAGTCGTTTTAGCTGCTATTTACACTTAGACACCCCAAGGCCTAAACCTTCCTCTCTGAGCTGTTGCGTTCTGTATTCACATATTTAGAAAAGCTATTTCTTAAAAAAAAATTGGTGTCATATTTACACATCCCACTTCCCTTGCCCTTTTTTCGCTCGTTTTATTGCTCTACCTAATCATATAATCCTTTATTATGCTTCCTTAGTTCCCCTGTCACACCCCTCTCTTCCCCCCTGTAAAATGACACGGCAGGAAAGCATAGCAGGTCCACTGTAGTGTGACTGTTCTTTAATTAAAAGCCCCTGCTTCTCTCTAGGTATTCAAACAGCTGCGCCTCTGACGAATCCATTCCCTCGCCGCTCTCAGCGAGTGTGATTAAAGCACGATGGCCGTCCCAGATGACCAACACTAAATCCGACAAATTATTGCACATCAACATAAGCCCAACGAAAGGATTGTCACGCCTGGCTGAAACAAAAGCGAAAACGAAAAACATGTTCTTGGATCAGCATCTTTTGTTTTTCTTGGAACAAAATTCAAAGAAATTGAAAAGAAAGTTCCACACCTTAACCTTACTGTAATTGCTGAACCAGCCGGGAAATGAAAAGAATGTTGTTTAAGACACCTTAAGGCATTACTGTAAACTAAAACTGAGATGTTCACTAAGGACTTTACTCTTTTCAATGGCATTTATGGCCATCAGTGTTTTCAAAGATTTGCGTTTTTGAAGTTTGCAGAGAGATAACCTTTTTTTCAAAACATTCAAAACTTGGAAACTATTTCAAATTTTGTGTTGACAAGTCACCAGGCACTGTTTTGTGCAAATGAGCGGCCGGATTGCATTAATGGTTCCATGTGTTAGAAAGAATTGAGGTAAAAATGAGTTACACGCATCAAAAGAATGAGAAGAAATAAGGGCGATGATTTAAAAAATGACAAGTTATAGTGCTGCAAAGATGTCAACCTATGGCTCTAGGGTCGTTATAAAGGTAGGGGCGAAGCATAGAGACTACGCTGTTTCTCGTTTGTTACTCTAGAGTTGACTAACTAACCATGTCATTCTTTCTTCAGTCGAAAAGAAATTAAGGTTTTTGATGAAAACATTCCAGGATTTTTCTCCATACAATGGACTTCAATGGGAACCAAATGGTTCAAGGTCTAAAAGACACTTTCAGTGCAAAATGCAAACTGTTCAAAGGGCTTTAAACGATTCCAGACGCTGAATAAGTGTCTTATAAAGCGAAACGATCGCTAATTTAAAAAAAAAAATAACAAAGTTTAAGTTTTATAAGCTCAAATCATCGCCTTGCTCTTTTCCGTGATGCGCGTTCGTGACTCTCCTGTTTGAACTCATTTATCAAAATGAACAAATTCCGAGTCAACTCGTTCATTTCGTTTGTTGAATGAACCAAATGATAGGAAAAAAGAATCGTTCATTTTGATAAACGAGTTCGAACAGGAGTCACAAACAGTTCTGTACATCACAGAACAGAGCAAGGCGACCATTTGAGCTTATAAAACTTAAACTTTGTTATTTATTAATTAAATGAGCGATCGTTTCGCTTGATAAGACCCTTATTGATCGTCTGGAATCGTTTAAAAGCCCTTTGAACAGTTTGCAGTTTGCACTGAAACTGTCTTTTGGACCTTGAACCATTTGGTTCCCATTGAAGTCCATTATATGGAGAAAAATCATGGAAAGTTTTCATCTTTTCGACTGAGGAAAGAAAGACATGGACATCTTGGATGACATGGGGGTGAGTAAATTATCAGCAAATGTTTTTTTTTAAAAGTGAATTACTCCTTTAAGGGTTTTAGAACGGTGTCGTGTTAGAGTCCCTAAGTAAATAACTAATGATCTTTGCAATGGAAGTGAATAAATCAAAGCTAATTTCCTAAAACTTTAATTTCCTATCGTCACTTTACTTTAATTTCCTATCGTCACAGTAAAACTGCTTTGAAACAACCTATATTGTTAAAAGCGCTATATGAATGAAGGTGACTTGACGTAAATACTGGTGAAACTTTTCTCGCAGAGATTTTTCTTTTGCTTTAAAAAAAGCATATTAAATATTACATATTTAACAAAAAATATTTTTTTGCTGATACATAGGCTGATATATCCCAGCAAGAAATAGCCGCCATTTCACCCAATATAGTCCAGCTATGAGTAACCCACTTCTAGCCAAATTGACCTTGAATTTGGTTACGGTGTTTTTGCTATAATAACTTGGTTCCATCTTGAAAGCAAAGTAAACAGTGATTACAAGGTTTTCATTTCTTCACTCATTTCATTTCTTTGTTATGTAATTGATGTCTTGTCTATTCTTGGGATGTGGTTTCGACGTCTATTACATTTTCACTGACAGCCCAAATTTTGCCTTGGTTTAGACTAGACGTCAGGGCTAAACCAAGAAAAAATTTGGGCTGTCAGTGAAAATTTTACATCTAAACCATATTTTTGGCTTTGTCTTTTAAGCGCAAAATTGCTTGCTGAGATATTTTTGTTGTTTTAAAATGGACAATATACCAATATCCAGGATATACTGTATATGAACCCAATTCTTTGCCTAAAAAAGCACATCAAAATATGACATATTTAACAGAAAATCCAAATTTGTGCATTTGCAGACTCACTGGAGTCTATAGCCAGTTGGTCAAGAGGTCTGACACAGGAAAAAAGAAGGCGCATGGAGAACGATGTGTTTATTTCTGGCCGTTATGATGTACAGTGTTGGCTTGAACCCTCTGATCTAGTTGAAGACATACGGACTGCATAGTCTGAACACTTGGCGGTTATTAAGGGAGACAGTCTGGATGTTTTTCTGGGAGAGAGGGAGAGTGGGTGGGTGTGAACTGCCGGGAATGTCACGTTTTTCCTCTGTGCTTTTTTTTTTTTTTTTTTGCACAGGGATTCCTAACATGTGACAAGTAACATCTCACCCGCGCTTTCACTTCCAGCTTTTGATGTCTCTCAACCTGGCACCCCTCGCTCTAGCTCCGAGGGGCTGCATCTGTCTGTATCCTGTCAGCAGATCAAATAGATGATGCTTGCACAGAGCGCTCTATTATCCTCCTACTCCCTCTTGCCCTGTTATTTACACTTTGACTGGAGTACACGTTGCACTTTTGATGCCACCCGGGTTAGAAACCTTTTGCAGTGTCGCTCAATCTATTGGCAGATTATTTGGTTGAGACGCGCAGCACCTCTAGGGCGAATTCAATAAATGGTTGTGACTGTTTCGTATGCGGTATTTCAACACAAAACCATCTGCAATCTGGTTTAACGAGAAGCTGGTGTTACCATATGAGTAAGTCTCATTCATTAACAATCAGTGTTTGCGAAAGTTACTTTGTAATTGATTATATTGGGCCCTGTCATACACCCAGCGCAATGTAGCGCCAGGCTGCGCGACACAAGTATCTTTTGCTTTCAGCCCAACGCAATTATCATTTTCACGTCCTGCTGTATGTTATTTAAATAGCTCATGGACGTGCTGGTTTGAAAACGAGGTGTGTTCAGGCGCATTGTTTCTATTTTGAGGCAACTGAAATAGACTGACAACATTTTTTTGGTTATTTAAACGCACAAAAACAAAAGGATTACAATGTAAAATATTAATATTGTGTACATAAAGATACAGTGGAATCCGGCTTGTCCCGTAGATGTTCTGTTTGTGTGCTTTAGCCTCACTCATGATCAAACACGTTATCTCGCTAGAGAAGCGTTCAGTCTTTCCGCTTGCAGATTCCGCCATGCAAATAACGAATCCGCCGTAGCACGAGCGCAACTGGCTTTTAAATGGAATGGGAAATTACACTTTAATTGGTTTATTGCTCCTTACGCCCAAAACATAACCATTACTCATTAAGAGAATTGGGGCAACCATTTTAGACCATGTGCCGGGTGCACCGACCGTTTTTACCGCTGTTAAACTAGCAAAAGTGGATACGGCTAAGTGCACTTGCGCCGTACGCTTTAGACCATGTGCTTAGATCGTTAAAAAAGGGCCCATTGTGTTACTCCAAAAAAAATGGTTGAGATGCTTTGCTTGCTTTCATACGAATATCCACGGAAGTGATAGGTTTCACTAGTCTCGTTTCACAGATAGTTTTATTTCTGTGTTGTTTGTAGATAAAAATGTCGATACATTTTTTTAAATTTTGCTCTGGCTCTTGTTTTAAATGATTTTTACTTCCGTTATTATGCCTGATGTTGTCATCTGCTGACGTTGTACAAGCACAATGTATGGTATTTACCATAAATGTGGTATTTGTCCCGCCCCTCCTCCACTGTGATTGGATGGGTGGGTAAAAAGTGACGTTTTATCCAAAGTTAAACATTATTCAAATTGGCAACCATTAAAAACGGCAAGCGCTCAGCACTTTAGCATGAAAAAGACGCTCTGCGCATCGTTACGCTCCTGCCGGTTTAAAAACGCAACCATTGAAAACAATTGGAAAAATACTCCAGCCGTGTGAAAAAAATATTTGGTGGAACTATAGTATTTGGCCTTACTATAGGCCGTATGCACCAGAGAAACGTGGGCACCATCATCTTTAGAATATTGTCTTTGAACTTCCGTTTTTTTGCGGTTGCTCTGTATATTTCTATGGCATCGCTGCCGAGGAGTAATTAGCTGGTGAAGTGGATTTACTTATTGTGGAGTTAACAAAACTTATCATGAGCATTGTAATGTTTATCATAAACATTGTAAAGCAGATGTCTTAACAAATGTCGACCGGGAATTTTTTTTTTAACGAGCAGCTCATTCAAACCTATGCGAGATCGCTGCGGAAGTCAAAAGACAACAAGCGCAACGCTGAAAAGGGGCGGGGCTACATAAGGTCTATAGCAATAAAATAAACAAAAAGATACACAAATTTGGTTTAACTAATGTAATTTTTGCTTATTGTAATCGTTGAATTGGATCATTATAGGTCAGCAGCAAAGACTTTTGTTAATAAAGTGAGATTAAATGCATATTTGTATTAAAATATTTAATAATTGCTGGTTTGCGTAATATTCGGAGTTTGGCATTTCGAGGAATACTGAATCTGATTTTGTGCAAGTGCGACGAGTAAATTCATGCTCACATTTACACAGTGTAGAATCAAAAAATGGAAAACAAAGTAACTTGTGTTACTTTTTTTTTAAAAGGTAACTTTACTAGTTACTTGAAAAAAGTAATCTAATAACATAACTCGTGTTGCTTGAAATGTGTTACCCCCGAAACTAAAAATGTTCAAATTTTCTACCAAATTCACACACGCACACATACTTTTAATTGATAAAACTGTACAATCAAGTTAAATTCATTCACAATATTTAAAAACAAGCACTGGAATACAAATCTTTACAGTCTTAATTTATCTTTTTAATTCGTGATCTTTAATAATACTTTACCTTATGTTAATTTATGTACTGTAACTTGAAATTGTTAACATATTAGGGTCCATCAACACTAAGGATAACTATAGCGTTAACTATAAGTATAACGTTTTGATTATTGTTATATGTAGAACATTTTTTCACTAGTAAGTTTCACATGTAATTACAAATAATTGGCAAGTAACAGATTCAATAGTCATCAATATCTTCATCCCCCTCAAATAAGTTTTGCTCTCATGCAAAAGCGTCAGTGCACAATAAATCATTAACACATTTTAAATAATGATCAAATGATGGAAAGCTATGCTATAATGCAAGTTTGGGAATTATGCAGCGCAAATTGCGTTTAGTGACAGTGTTTGCAACTAAACAGAGCTGTTATCAGATACGTGATGTCCGTTTACTCTCCTTCACTGTCTTCTTGTCTCCCTCTCTCATTCTCTTTGCCCGCCTGTCTCTCTTTCTCTCGCCTTCTTGTCCTTGAGGTCTTTCCCCTTCGTCAGCTTGCCAGGAACATTCACCCACCCACTGGAAATTACAGCTGAGAGAAAGCGCTGTTTTTATGCGTTTATCATCCTTTCCACTGAAAACTCCTTGAAGCATGTGTCAATTTTATTAGCATGTCAGGTGGAAGCCCTTATCGAGCGGGCCCTGACCCCTGCAACCATCGTGATGTAACCCCATGTGTGCAGCTGCCTGGAATTTACAGATTCATTAAAAGGAGAATTCTGGGTTCTTTTCAGTGTAATGTATATGTTTACTGCATCTCTGACTTGAAATGAATGAGCATGAAAAAGTGTTAAAACAGTGTTACACTTACAACGGAACCTTAGCGGGATTTAAAGAGTAGCGTGAAATTTATATTTTTGTTAAGGGATACTTCAGGATTTATTATTAAGCTTTGTTTTAGTAGAAAACCTGTAGTATTTTCGAATTGCCATGCTTTCCACCCTCATATCCTCCTGAGACGAGAGATTTATGTATTTTTTGTCTGGAAATCACCATTTTGCATCATCGGATGATTTTTTGGCCTCTACAGTCTAGTAGGGGCTGTCCCGCATGTTTTCCCGTCCATAGTGGGTGGGATCTCACTCACAGAATGCGTCTCACTACTCACTACACATAGTGTCAGCCATCTTTTTTGGAAGCTAAGCTAGCTGGCTCTTGTTCTGTGGAGAAAGCTGAGTAGTAGGGGTTACCGTCCTCTTTTTCATGGACATGTCCGGCCGTCGATGTCCGGGATTCAGCTTTTGCTTTCTGCGATCGCCATTCATGGTTTACATGCACAGCTTTTGTTTCAATCTAACTGAATTCATTCCGATTGGTGAATCTGAATGTAGTGTTTACATGAACGCTAAAGAAGTGATCGGTTGATGTGCGTTTTAACATTGGTAAGAAAATTCCCGCTCCTTCCTGAGAGATACGAGACTGGTGCGTCTCTTGATGAATGGCGACTATAGCCGAATCCGACGAGCGTTCTGTGTAGGCTGCCATCTTGTGGCGACGCCATTACTGAGCTGTTACACCGGCATAGACATGCGCACCGGTATGTATAACGTGAAAGCACCCTCGATGACAGCTACAGCCAGGCAGAATGAGTTGTTGGGTTGATGATTTTAGACAGTGGCCTCCAGCCACAGATGAAGGTACAAACGATCTTACAGATTATTTATGAAAATAGCTTGGCAAGTTGGCAAGCTAGCTAGGCTAACGTTTGCTAAAAGATCTGTCCATTTGGCAACAATAAATAAATAAATGAATGAAATCAAATAAACAAATTGATGTTTTTCCTTTGTGTCCATTATTTATCTCATTTTCACATTGCAACAGGCAAGGGTAAGGTAACGTTACAGCTAGAAAGTATACATAATATCGACCAATTAGGTTTTTAAACCATGGAAAGAGGTCAATATAACAACAGGAGAACAATTATGTCACATAACGTTACATTTAGCTCAGGAAAGCCATTTAATGACCATAGCATGTTAATTGAATAGAAAAAATAGCAAGAGGGGAGATTTTGCTGATCACTATATCACACATTTATTATATTTTTTTACTTATGTCATTAAATAATTGTTATTATACGCGAATGTCCGCGTCTTGTACTCGCCCAGGAAATCTGTGTAAACCGTACGGCACCAGACAGGGACAGTCGACCCGGGGTATTCACAATGTTTTCTCTTCAAAATTGAAATTTTACTGCCACCATTGAAACAATTTATAACGGAAACTGTTTACCCACTCGACATTATACAAGGGGTAACGTTGCAACGTTAGTGACAGTCGTAAATCGCGGGCTGTTTATTCCAGTGGACGCAAGTTGCAACTAAAACAATAGGAGGCAATGGCGCAACGCTACCCAGCAACAGCTCAGTAATGGCGCCCGCTTACTTCCGGTAGTTTCGCCGGATTCGTCCATAGAAAGCAAAAGCCGAATCCCGGACATTTTGGGCGATCTCGAAACACATTTTCAGGCAGACTCATCACGGAGACTCACTAGTAGCCTAGACTTGTTGTTTAACTACTGCGCTCTGTTACCGGTAGGCGTGGCCTCCTAGGGCAGCGAAGCCAGTGCATTCTGGGAGTTGTAGTCTTTCATCCACATAAGCCAAAAATACATTTTCTGGCTTTTCTCAGTCTAGAAAGCTCCAAATTCAAAAATAATTTCATGAATTACCCATTCTAAATACACATTCACATTCATGTAGGTTGTCTACAAACCAGAAGGTTGGTGGTTCAATCCCCAGTTCCACCTGACCAAGTGTCGAGGTGTCCGTGAGCAAGACACGTAACCCCAGCTGCTCCCGACGAGCTGGACGGTGCCTTGCATGACTGACACCGCCGTCGGTGTATGAATGAGTGAGTGAATGGGTGAATGTGGAGAGATGTAAAGTGCTTTGGTGGCCATTGGGTCTGTGAAAGCGCTATATAAATGCAGTCCATTTACCTTTTCCAGAGGTGAAGTATCCCCTCACAGTTCTATAGATGTAATTTCCCCTGTTATTATACTCAAATAATTTGTATTTTTCAAAGAAGCCTTGATGTCCCTTTCGTTTTAAAGTAACCATGTTTACTTTTTACCTGGCATTGACAAGATTTACAAAGATAATTAGGCCTACACACACAAGATTGGTAGGTGATTATATCACACTATTGCATGCGGGTTTATTAGCCTGCTTGACTGCTAAAATTCTGTTAAAAGTACATTTACTGTAAATATATTTTGTGTGTGTCCATAAACACCACCGATGATATCCATATGCATGAAAATAATCTGTCATTCTCCTTGGGGGTAGAGAACAGGTGAAAGGCTTAAGTACATAAAACACTAAATGGAAGTCCCCTGACTCCCAAGGATTTGGTTGTCAAGGGATATACTAAGCATGTCCTCATAATGGAACGGCTGCGTGTAAGCTCTAGATCGGAGAGACTTTATTTCCAGTCCCCTCAGCAAAATCCCTTTATCCACTTGGAACAGAAAAACTCAAGATTTTATCAGAGAGGACAGGGCAGACTTTCAGAACCCACGACTGACACAATCATTTACCTCAAACCTGCACTAATGCAGTTACTAAAGCCCAGATGCAGAACTTCACCTCTTCCCTGCTGCACCTGCCACATTTACCTTGAACGTCTACCTTAAAATACCCATATTCTGCACCGTTTATATATGTCTGTCCACTTAGAAGACTAGTCAAGATCGTGTGCCATTTTTACTATATGGATCTTCCTGCAGTTAACCTGGTGTTCTATGGTTGTCACTTTTCGTTAGTACTTCATAATCAGCTTGTGAGGGTCGAGACACATTATATTTGCATGTAAGTGAGACTGGGGTCAGGTGGAATAGAACGGAAATTGTTATGCTCTAATTTACTTGATTCTTCAATCATGAACAAGCTTTTGTGATGACTCTTGTTCAGTATGCTTCCACGAATCATGAATAAAACCCCTAACATTCACTTACATACTTAAATCAGGGAAAAATCAAGTGTCTGCAGCTTGCAATCCTTTGAAAAATGTTGTGTTTTTAAAGTTGTGTGGCTGCGTTTCTTTCGACTCGGCCCGCAGTGCACTCTTAAAGTTGAACAAACAGGTTTACGAGAGTAAAATGTGGAAATAAATGAGCAAAGTTACCTTTCTGAAGTAAAATTCCGTTGAAAGTGTGGAATCGTAGCTTTCCGTTGCTGAGAAAAAAAAATCCTTGAGAAATTGCTGTATTCTGATTCATAGAAAATATATTTTTACTGTAGAATTTACCCGCCATTGAAAATTGACCATGATGCTTTGCAGATCTACAGCAACATGCTGTAACATGCTCATTTTACAGTAATAATGCTGTGAAAACTACATAATTTGGTTACAGTGAATGTAAAAAAAAGTTAAAATTACATCTGAACTTTCCTACACAATACTATACCAAATACACACAGGAATGTGTTTTCATACCAATCACACACAATTTGTCTTCCTTCCTGCATAAATATAATTGTTCATGTGTATTTTCTTTTACAGAAACCTTCTCGACAGAGACACGTTTTCCAAATCAGATCCAAGTAAGAATGTCTTTCTTGTCCCTTTTTATAATTGTTGCTCAAATGCATGCTGTACTTTGAAATATGCCAATCCAACTTAAAGATTCTGCCATGATTTACTATGACCTGGTGTACGGCAGTACGACCAACTCTCAGCCTTGTTAAGAGGGGAGTTTCTATACAGAGTCCGAAAGCTTACACAATCGCATGACTCACTGCTTTCTGTTTGCGTTCTCTCGCACTGATTGTGTGAAGTTTCAGATCTGAATTTGACACGGGCCTCAGATATAGACACACCGTGGGCGGCCCTGATTATTGTAACATTTGCCTTCAACTCCAACAAAGTCCTCCTGAAGAGAAAATCCAAATGCCACAATATAAGAGTAATCCAAATTCAAAGGTACAGGCGAAGAGAGCTGTCTAAAGGATGATATTTAATGTTGTTAACCTACATTGGGTGTTTTAAAATATTTCATGTTATTTAAAATGTTATTTTTAATGATTTTTATTATTTTAATGGCCTACTCTCAAATATTTCTACATTCAAATACTACAAACACATTTATCCTAAATCCCATTCAAAATCACATGAACAAGGTCCATCATATCCATATTCCAACAGTATTGAGGTTTCACCACAACCTTATCAATATACGTGTCAATTATCTTACGAGAGGTTCTCTCGTATTGCTTAAGTTGCTTACGCTACGGGTAAAGTCATCTTTTCTCGAGATATTGAAGCCAAAAATGGTCCTTAATTTTTTATGTATGGTCACGCAGTGCAGCAGCCAGCAGACCTAGAGCAGGCTATCTTGCATTCCCATTGGTTGCCTACCTGGCCTACCACTGAGCCTCACGCGTGCCGTCACGCCCTCTACGCATCACAGCCCACCATAGACATATACACTAGACCTCACCTTGGCTACGGCAGTTCATTGGAACTAATGCGTCAATAGAGCCGCCATCTTGAAACAGGGGAGCTCCTCCACTTTAATGCATCAGCGTCAATGTAGTAGACACAGGTCTAACGGAAATAAAAGCACCATAAATCATCATGAATGCGATTTTTCTTGTTTTTTTTTTTGTTTGTTCCAACGGTCAGACATGTATTTATCATTGATTCCAGAAAGAGAAAGACATTCTTCCTAGTTCAGATTTCATCCGTGAACATCATACGCTGCACAAAAGTCCGCCACCATCAATGAATTTGAAGTAAAGGCAGAGATAGTAGCGTTAACTAGCTACTTCCTATGACAAGACCCCTGTTCCAAGATGGCGGCGGTTTTGACGCATGCTTAGAACCCCAAGGTGAGGTCTAGTGTATATGTCTATGACAGCCCGCCAGAAAGGGGGGTGGCTTAGCGTATAAAAGACGGGCTCAGGACTTCATCACTGATTTCAGTGGGAGTTGTCTCGTACCGAAAGGTCATCTCAACGGACGCCTCCAACCTAGGTTGGGGTGCCCTCTTCGAGAGCAGACAGTCTTTGGCCTGTGGTCAGACCAAGAGAGACGTTTCCACATAAACAGTCTGGAGGTTCCTCCCGTGCATAGGAAACCACCATGTGCTAGTCCGCTCGGACAACATGTCTGTGGTGTCCTACATAAACCGTCAGGGCGGTGTCAAATCTAGAAGTCTCTGCCATCTGACAGAACGCCTTCTTGTTTGGTCTCAGCTCCTCCTGGCCAGAACGGTCCCTGGCCAGAACGATCCCTGGAATGGTCCCTGAACCCCCAGACAGTCCAGTTACTGTAGCGCCTTTTTGGCAAAGCGAAAGTCGACCTGTTTGCGTAAAAAGTCAGTGCTCATTGCCCACTGTTCTTTTCAAAGAATGAGAATGCGCTGGCCCAAACCTGGCCCAGCCTCCCTCTTTATGCTTTCCCTCCGGTCTCTTTGTTACCACAGGTAATCGAGAGAATCAGGGAAACGTGCCACATGGTGCTTCTTATAGCCCCGCGATGGGAGAATCAAATCTGGTTTCTGGAGCTAATGCGGCTGTCACACACAGCTCCTCAGCCGATTCCGGTGAGGAGAGACCTCCTGTCTCAAGCTAGCGGCTCAATCTGGCATCCCCATCCAGAGCGCTGGTCTCTGCACGTATGGGTAATCAACGGATACCTGTTGTCTTGCCAGAAGGAGTGATGAACACGATTACGCAATCGAGAGCTCCCTCTATGAGGCAGCTTTACGCGTCTAAATAGTCGGTGTTCTCCAAATAGAGATCTAGACCTACGAATATGTGGGTTCCCGTGGTTACTTGGCTTCCTTCAAGAGCTGTTGGATGAGGGCAGGTCCCCATCCACGCTTAAATTATGTGTGACTGCCATTGCAGCATCAATAGGAAGAAATGAGCTTGTCATCCGCTTCCTTAGAGGAGCCAGAAGGATGAACCCCCCCGCGACCCCAGTCGGTTCCCATGTGGGATCTTTCATTGGTCCTATACCCCTTTTCCACCAACAAGAACCAGGTGCTGGTTCAGAGCTAGAGCTAGCGCTGGTTCGGTGTTGGTTCGACTGACGAGCTTTCAAAGAACCGGTTTGCCTTTCCACAGGCTAGAGCTGGGTTCACCAATCTCGGTCCTGGAGGGCCACTGTACCTGCAGAGTTTAGCTCCAACCCTGATCAAACACACCTGAGCAAGCTGATCAAGGTCTTCAGGATCAGTAGAAACTCACAGGTAGGTGTGTTTGATCAGGGTTGGAGCTAAACTCTGCAGGGACAGTGGCCCTCCAGGACCGAGATTAGTGAACCCTGGGCCATCACAGAGCCAGATCTTACGTCACTGTATACATCTCATGTTGCCCAGCAACGCTAGCACGGCACACAAAAACACACCAGGCTTGTTCGAGATGGCTCGGATCAGTCCACGCTGCTCCGATACATCTCGAACAAGCCTTCCATCAACAATGGCGGTTGATGTGTTACTATTTATGCTCCTGGCTTTGCAAACCTACATCGGTATCCAAACACGGCGAATCCAGCACGTCCGTGCAGCTCTTGCCGTAACTTGCATTAACAGAGATTACAATTGAGCTGCTATTAGCGTGATTAGCTGCTATTTAAAAAAATAGCGTTCCCAAGTTTCTATTCGTCTTGTTGGTCACTGTAATCCCGCCCCCAGCCGCTGACGTAAGCGGTTCTTACTTCCAGACCAGCAATGATTTGGTGCTACCTAAGAACCACTTTTACTGGTTCGGAGCTGGAGCTTTGGTCGAAAAACAAAAAAACGATTTGGAACTAGGCTCCAGAGGAAACTAGGAAACTTGTGCGCTCCGCCCCTTTCAGGCATTCGGAACAGCTTTTTGTTCCGTTTGGTGGGCGCACCAAAGGTGTCGCCGCCTCGAAACAGAGCCCTGTCTAGATGGATAGTGGAAGCTATCGCATCTGCTTATAGACCCTTTTACAGTTGGTAAACATAGTGACGTTTTTTTGTGGGCGGAGCTTAGGTGGAGGCAGAACGATCCCTCTGGCCGCTTCACTAACGCTAGTTAGCAAGTTTTATTAGCTTGTTTTTTAACAATGACTGGAGAAAATCAGATTTTATCTTAATGTGTAAGGTCACTCACTCTCCAGGACCGCGATTGTTATTTCCAAAAGTTATTTTTAACGGACAGAACCAGATTGGCCGACCCCTACACTCTCACTCGATGCATGGACGATCTGACAGGATTAACGTTACGTTACCTCGGTTGAGTGGCCTGACTTCTACACCTACCATATAGAGCGACCGTAAACCACCGACCGTAAAGAGAAACTGAGGGTATAGAAATCTTTAGATGCCTATAACTATGTGCTGAATGGTCGTGTACAAGACGTGTGTGTATGATCCGCAGTTCTGCCGAGCCAGGGCAGAGAAGACGACAATGTAAAGAGTGTCATTACGGTGCGATTTTAATTATGTGAATATTTTCTAGAAATAAAAAATCCAGATACAGCATATTCATTTTTCATTGATACTTGCACCAAACAACACAATAAGATGACATTTAAAAATAATAAAAGTAACCTTTCAGTGGAACTGCCGTTTTTTTGTCACAGCCATAATTTACCCATTCATTTGATACATACTTTATATACATTATTACTATATTCACTCAAATCTGATATCAAATCTTTGAAAATTTGTGAAAACACAAGTGTGTTTACTGGCAAACAGTGGGGAGAACAATAACAAGAACAATGAGTGCTGAATGTATTTAATGTTTTCTTTTGCACCATGTGTATGTGTGAACAGGAAACGGGAACAGTGAGCAGTCAGTCACACTGCTATTATATGTATTGATTTCCATATTTCTAATGTGTGTACTTGTCTTACTGTCCTGCTTCATTTTGTTTCTTGCCTGCTTCTCTTTTCTTTCAGATTTGTTTGTCCACTATTCCACCTGTTTCGCTTTCATGCATTGCTGTAGCTATGCTTGACCTTTTGTAAGTGTCTTTTTTTATTTTCATGTTATTGCCATTTGTTTTCTTACTGGTTTGGTTCATGATTAGCTGGACTGAATAGACGTCAGGTCTTCCTGGCCTGCTGACAGGGTCATTGAATTCATTCAAGTGGGCACTTGTGCTGAGCCCCCATCTTAACTGTGCTGAGTACTGTTGGCCGAGTCTCTTAGTGTTATCATTAACCATGACACACATAGAAAAATGTACACACACTCAGTTATAAGAAATGAAAAATGCATTTTTCAGTAGTTGCGCCTTAGGCTTTAGGTTTCTGTTTTGCAAAAACACACACACATGCAGCCATTTTTCTCTACCCACAGCTCTAGGACATTGGGTCTCATTCACCAACTGTATTCATGAATATGAACATGAAATATTTTTTGTATGAGGACACCACATTCCAATAATAGGCCAATTTAATAGACATTAAGCACTTCCTATATTAAGTAGCTATTAGGCACTTTATTTCCACTTTTTGAATATTTTCTTCATTGAATTTCAAATAAACGGTACCGCTTCCTTTTACAGTACAGTACTTACTGTGTACTTACCTAGAAAGTACTGGCTAATATAAGGTAAGTACATGGAACAGGGGTAGGTTCAGGGTTAGTACTAGTTATTACCCAGTAATTGTAGTTACTAAAATAAGTACATAGTATTTACATGGGTAACTGGACTGTAAAAGGAAGCGTTACCAAATAAACACATCTCTGAGCTTATATGGGAAATGTGAGAAGAATGAGTTTCAGAAACTTGGGTTGGTCGCGTCAAACACTAACACTACTCACCTTACTCTGCTTGTTTATAATTTTGTCTGGCTCAATCAGACAATTACACTAACAAGGCGAAGTTAGTCTAAATAGCCTCAAGGCGACCTGTTGGCACTTGATGCGAATAGTCTCTCTGCTATTTAGTTTTTATTTTTATGATGAACTATCCCTTTAATGGTTAATATTATGTTAGTATTACTGTCATGTTAAAAGGGTTGATTTTCTCATAATTTACTCACCCTCGTTACATTCAAAAAGTCTTCCATGAAAAACTAAAATATATTTTGAAAAATGGCCTTTTTCTTGGGTTTGGAATGGGCGCTATATCTGCTTGATTACCAAGATTCTTCAAAATATCCTTTTTTTTAGTAATACAGGTTTAGAACGACATGAGCGGGAGTTGAAAATGGCAGCTTTGTAGATTTTTTATCTCACCGCATTTCACCACTCTGGTTCTAAGTCGTTTCTCTTCTAATATAGTAGACGGCAAGATTACACACTTACAGATCTGAGTTAAGAGTGTCAAAGGTCTTCTGGCATTTGAAAAAATTGTCTGCCTTTGTGTAACCCAATCTCTTTTTCTCTTCACAGTCTGTGTGCTGTACACCCAAGCCATTGGCAACAAAGAGTGGAGAGAGGTGAGTGAAGCAATCTGGCTTAGTCGTGTCGACCCCTTGAAGGGCCTGGCAGACCCTTGTTCGCATAAATATTCATACATGTAAATGTGGGGTTGGAATATTCTCAAAATAATAATCTCAATTATTTTTGGCTTTCTGTGTCGATCATATTTTTGCCTTCCCATTTAATATCAGGAAATATCAGGCTTTCTTAAGCCCCATTAAGAGGACGGTGTACTTATTAACTTCAATCACTAGCTGTTGAAATATGATAAGCCACTCAGGAGATGTAATAACATTCTCACCCACGCTTATATCAAGACAACTACAGCCCACTTTTCAAGTCAGCTAATTAAAACGTTAAGTCCCTTTTACATGATTCATGTCAAGGCTTTAATGCACATCTCAATGCTGACATGTAACTCTCTGACCTCCATATGAAAGGTGTTGAAGGTGGCAAGAGGTGTATGTAGTGAACATTGAAAACTTGTATTTGCACACAGAACATACAAATACAGTCCTTCTGAATGCTCCGATAAAGAAAAGAAATCTTAGAAATAAAAAAGAGGATTCGAAAAACGGTTAATGAAAATGAATGGTGTGGTCAATTTATCTAAACTTCAAGAGGAAAAAAAAGGTTTATTGTGTAGATATTAGTGTAGAGATGAAAGTGGCATTGCGTTTTCACTTTTTATTCTGTGTCTAGACGAGCGTAATGGTTGGGAAATCTGTGTGTAAATGGTGACGCAAAAGTGTGTAAATTTCGATGTAGTATGCACTCCAGGCGGCTAGGTGGCAATGTGAAGCACTGCCACACAATAACACCAAGTCCGCGCGCCTGCGTACAACCTTCAATGTGCCTTCTCTGATCAGTTATACTATGTGAGAATATTTCGTACAACCACAGAAAAGACTCTTGGATGTTAATCAGAGCGTATGGAAATAATTCGACATGTTGGTCGTTATTTTCCTGTACTGGCGCATGCCTGTGACGTAAACGCGTACGCGACGAGAGCCACCATGAGCAGATTTGCGTTTTTGCCATTTAGACGGGAACGCGACGGTGGAGCGTTTTGAAGATTTCCACTCTGGAGGGTGTTTTCACTTTTTTGCGTTTTCAAGCCCAAAAAATGCCGTAACCGTGTAAACGAAAGGCACATCCGAAAAAAAAATATTTTTACGTTTTCACCCGGAATCGTTCTCGTGTAAACAGGGCCAAAGTGACTGAGACAACGTAATGTATATTCATTATAAACATGCCCATGGCATTAAAAGAAATCACACTATTAAACTGAAGGTTACCTCAAGCTTGTGAGAAAAAAACAAACACTTTTTAAGTGAAGGTGAATAAAAATAAAAATAATGTAAATGATTTCAATTGACCTTCCTTTGTTTTTCAGTTTGGGCGGACGGAAGTTATCGACAACACTTTGAACCCAGATTTTGTGCGCAAATTCGTATTGGACTACTTCTTTGAAGAAAGACAGAACATAAGGTTTGATCTGTAAGTATCAATGGATATTCCTTTAGCTTTGGCTGCATTTACAGTAGTGGCCAAAAGTGATGTCTGGCATAGAAAAATTGACATGTTCACCATTTATTGAAACATTATTGAAAATGTGTTAAAGATTTTGTTTTAATTTTGCATAGTTGCACAATTGTAGGTGAGTTAATTGATTTAGCTGTGCCATATTGTATGTATTAGCCAATTCACCAAACTTAGCTGAAAGTACAAGCTTTACAAATATGGTAAAGAATGTGGAATTGCCTCTCATGGCAGATTTTGATATCCCAAGAAACATATGTTACTTTTCCACTGTGTTTAAAAAAAAAAAAAAAAAAGTTGTAAAGTTCAGGAGAAACGATTTGTCGATTAGTGGGATTTCTTAATTTAGTGGCTTATTTTTATATTTGCTTATATAATGTGATATGTGTAATGGATCGGATAAGACATTAATTAAAATAGTTTCATGTTTGAGTTGGAAAAACTGGAGGACACCCTTTCCTGTTCTCCTTTTTTTTTAAAAAATGTATTTAAAATGTCAACTGATTAAGATTTTTCACCAGCCCATATCTTCAGTCACTAATTAGTTTTGAATAAGAAGGTTTGGTGCAAATGAATAAGTTGGGTACATAAACATTTATTAAACCTGTCTTATTGGTGAATATATTAAACTTCAACTTGGACAAGAAATTTCATTGTAAAATTTCAAATTCACACTATTATTAGGCATGACATCTCAGTACATCAAACACCGGAGTCCCACTTTAACGACAGATGTGTCAGCTACTGTAAACCCAACCATAAGAGAACTGTCAGTCTATGTTTTGTGCACTTCTAAAAGCAGATGTCACAACTAAAACCCCTTCTCATGAGTCACACATTCTGTACAGTCAAGAGAGCAGCCTGAGACCCTAACAGAAGAAACCAACATTACAGAATTGTGGAAATAAGAATTATAGCTCACTAACACATTTGCTGATTTGCTGTATAAGCATTTAGGGTTGATTTCCATGATGACAGGCTGTGCTGGTTGACTTTTTTTTCTATTCATTCAATGCTGGATATTTAATTGTGCAAATTTTATATACGAAATTGAATGAGTTTATTCTCAAGATTGAATTTCAACTTTTTTCTCGAAACACAACGACTTTATTCTCGAAATTGAATGAGTTTATTCTCAAGATTGAATTTCGACTTTTTTCTCGAAACACAACGACTTTATTCTCGAAATTGAATGAGTTTATTCTCAAGATTGAATTTCAACTTTTTTCTCGAAACACAACGACTTTATTCTCGAAATTGAATGAGTTTATTCTCAAGATTGAATTTCGACTTTTTTCTCGAAACACAACGACTTTATTCTCGAAATTGAATGAGTTTATTCTCAAGATTGAATTTCGACTTTTTTCTCGAAACACAACGACTTTATTCTCGAAATTGAATGAGTTTATTCTCAAGATTGAATTTCAACTTTTTTCTCGAAACACAACGACTTTATTTTCAATAATTAATGAGTGTATTCTCAAGATTGTATTAGGACTTTTTTTCTCAAAATTTAACGAGTTGAATCTCGCATTATAATGACTTTAATCGCGAGATGGTTTTATTTTTTTATTATTGCTTGGCCCTAATCCTCTTCTGTAAATTCTTATTTCCAATTATTTAAGTAAACTTATTTTATTTCAGTTAGTTGGCAGCATTTTTTTAAAAAAATGTTTTTAAAATATATATTTTGTTTTTAATTACAATTACAAATATATATATATATATATATATATATATATATATTATTTTTTCTTTTTGAATCAGCATCATTGCCTCTGTAATTACAATAAATAATTTTGGATATATGTCCAAATCTTGGATCTTTCCAAAAGGTGTTGTAAATTTCACCTTTGTGTCTGTGTGTATGTACTAATATTTGTTAAAGTTTTGTGCCTGACTAAATGTGTTTGTATATGTGTATTTAGGCATTTACGGGTGTATTTTAGAACAGATATGAGTCATTCTGTATCCGTTGGCCCAAGTGTGTGTGAGGAATTTGTTTGTGTGTCTTTAAACTTCAGCATGAGTGTGTATGTCTGTAGGCAGAGTGTGTGTGTTTTGTCGCTGTGGATCGGTGTCCCCGCTCGACGGCCTGTCATACTGGGTCTGTAAATCTGCAGCAGACATGAGAGGGGGTCGCGAGGTCGCTTGGGCAGTGCCTCCGAGACGATAGCGAAACCAAAGCACCAATGATGAGGATTATATGGCACGTCACCATGACAACAAGGGGGGTTGAGTCCCACAAACGAATAGAAGGGGCAGACGATAAATAGATATATGTGAGGTCGAGCCATATGTAACCCTAGAAATATTTTAAGATTCAGAGATCCTTCAATATTTGCTGCTTTTCTTGTCCTCTCTCTTTTTTTCTTTCTCTCTTTCTTCTCTGTCTTTATCTCTCCATTGCGCTGTGACAGGGCAGAAGAGAATGATTCATGATGTCTGTGCTTTAATGATGCTGTTCTTTCTCCGTAATGAGAAACAAGCACGCGTGCTCTCCCCTCATAAGACCATAATCTAATTAAAGCCCAGCTCAAAGTCTCTCACCATTGATTTTGGAACCAACCTCTGAATTCCTTCTTGAGAAAGCATCACTATTGGGAATATTTAGGGTAGACTTATACAAACTCCTGACAACGAGTGTTACACTCTGTCTGGCACATCATTCGCCCCACAGCTATTGGGCTACATGTATAATACTTCAAATTGTGTAGGTAATCATACTGCTTTTTGAGGAAGAGTATGCTATTACATTTCTGTGCATAATCACAGTAAAAACCTAGCAGCACTCTGGAAACCATCCAATGCTCCCTAGCAACTGCATAGAAACTCCTTAGCAATCACTCCAAAATTCCTAACAGCCACCCAGAACATATGATCAACCATCTAGAAACAACCTAGCAACCACCCCTTATACCATAGCAACCACCTTGCAACACTCTATCAACCGCCCACAGCTCGCTATCAAATGCATTAGCATCCCTTACTGTGCGTTCATACTAGACGCGTATAGTGCGTCAAATTCGCGCCTAGTTATACGCGTGAACACATTCAATCCATTCGCGCGTCAAGAGCGAAATTGACACGTGTAAAAACAAAAGTTTGAAGCAAAATTTTTGCGCGTGAGAATCGAAATCCGTTGGTGGCCTTGTTTTTTATGTTGATTGAGCATTCATTGAGAGAGTCACCGCTCTGTATTTTCTCTGGAGAGCAGAACAGCGGCTTGAGGATCACCGTTGCCGAGTTTGTGTCCACCGGACCTTTCGGAGGCGAAACTTTCGGCGAGTACATACAAAATGAACATGTCTCGTAAATTGAAAAGTTTTAAGTGATAAAAGATTTGCTTTGTTGTGCATTAGAACCACACCAGGCATTTAGTCATATTAAAAAAAAAAATATTGAAGCATCCAGATACTTCACCACGCGAGCAAGCAGCTATGTCTCCTGATTGGTTAAAGCGGCGCGAATTGACGGCAAAGGTCAGATTTGTCAACTCGGGCGGCAGGCGCGAATTCGCGTCAAACGCGTGAATGCGCAAATAGTACTAACTAAATAATCCGGGCTGAATGCGCCAGATGTTCAATTCGCGCGAATTTGAGGCGTCTACTGCGCCACAGGAATTTTTACGCGTGTAACGCGTCTTTCCATTAACTTAACATTGAAATCAATCGCGCCTGACACGCTATTCACGTCTGGTGTGAACGCACCATTAGAACTCCGTAGCAGCCAACCAGAATGCACAATTAACCGTCTATAAATACCCTAGCAACAATCCGTTACACTATAGCAACCACCTAGCAACACTTTAGAAACCACTTAGTACTAATTGCATAGAATTTCAGAGAACACAACGCTCTAGCATTGACCCAAGCAACACCTTAGCAACCACCAGGAACTCCCTAGCAGCCACCCAGAACACAACGCCCTAGCATTGACCCAGCACTCTCTAGCAACACCTTAGCAACCACCCAGAACACAATGCTCGAGCAACCACCCAGCACTTACTAGCAACTGCATGGCAACACCTTAGCAACTGCCAAGAACACAACGCTCTTAGAAACCACTAACTGACAACGCAAAACCATCTAGAACACTGTGGTAACTTAAAAATAATTCAGAACAACCTAGTATCAACAGAGCAACATTGGTGTTGTACTGGCGGCAACAATTTCTTCAAATAATAATAATCATCCATAGAAGATCCGACTATGCAACCAACCTGTTGCTCTGTATAAATTTTGATCTTACTTCATCTGAGCAGATTCTAGCATTAGGAATGCAGTTTGTGATAAATGTGTCATGTTTCAGTGCTGACTGTTTGAATGCATGTTTGTGTACGTTAGACTGACAGATTCCCATCAGTGCATGTGGTGCTATAAATAGTGCTCGGATAGAGAAGCATAATGCGGCTTAGTCAGAGTGTGTAAATGGGAAGCTGTTTGTGTCGTTCCCTTCAGGGTCTGTTGTGTGTGTGTGTGTGGGGGGGGGGGGGGGCAGACAGCACACTACGCTACAATTGGCTGTAATGGCTATGCTGAGCGTCTCTACGTATGCACACATCATTTATTTTTCAGTCTTGTTTCTCAATGGAGAACAAGAGTGGCTTTTTTATTTTGTCATTTTCATGTCTTTATAGAGGATTCATAAGTGGTCGTGGATCTAATTAGTGTGAAATAGGACTGGTCAATAGATTTTTTTTAAGATCTCTTTAATATATCAATTGTTTCTACTAAATGGCAGAATGAAGAAGTAGTATATGTATGTACTGAAGTGTGTGTGTGTGTATATATATATAGAGAGAGAGAATGTGGCATCTCATGTCACATTACAACTCATGTTTGCCTTGAGTGGTGTGATTTTTAGAAGAAGTCTGGAAAGAGTGTTGTATTAATAGCCTTGGAATTGACTCTAGAGGTGTGAACTTAGTGTCAGGTAACACATTTTGTTTATTTGTTTAATGAATGATGCTTTACATTTGACTTCTGGGAACAAGGATCCTTTCAATGTCAATTTGGACAGTCTGAGATGGAAATTTCCAGGCACTCTTGTTGATGAGTAATGAAATGAACAACATCACACTATGTTAGAAAAGTGAGCACTAATTTGAGAAAAGACCAGGGGTCTCATTTATAAAGCATGCAGTTTCCACGCAAAGGTTGTGATCTATATAAAACAAACATGATGGGAGAATGTGCCCTCCTTTAAGAAATCTTTGAGGCGTGCGTACACACATTCTGGAGACAAAGGGAATAAAGGGAATGCATTGACGTCACTTTCCCGCCGGAACGACCCCCTCTCAGCCTGACTGAGTGGCAAAAGATCTGCGTGACGGGATTTAATAGGGGAAACTGCGAAAATGCGACTAAAACGAACAATTTTATCAATTTAAGCTAAATGTTGGACTGATAGTGTTCTTTACAACTTAGTAAAGATCCAGTGATCCATGGAAATTGACATTCAGCCAGGAATCATGTTGTCTGACATTTATGTTTGCCTGATTTCGACACCGGGGAAATAAAAACAATATAGACCTAAACATAAAGCAAATTTGCCCGTGAACGCTTTATAAAAATACAATATAGGTAGGTCTAAATCCGGGTGATCATTAGGGTTGGGTATCGTTTGAATTTGAACGATTCTGATTCCGATTCCTTGTTTCGATTCCGGTTCCTAACGATTCTCGATTTCGATTCTTTTAAGAGGCAGGGTCAAAAAAGTTTAGCTAACCTTGCTAACCAACGGCCTTTCTGAAGGAAATACTCCTTCTGTCACAAATACTTGTCACAAATTTTGCATTTTGCCTAGATTTCGTTAATTTTTAGAAAAGTGAAGCCACACTTTGGACCGCCGACGTAAGCTACTCATGTTCGACTCGCGCGGTTATGCCAACACTTCCGGTAGACGCTTCTTCGTTTGTTTTGTCCAGCGGTTTCTTCTTCCGCTCGGCGGACTGTGAATATCGAAACTAGGAATTGAAATTTTAACTTTTGAACGATTCCGGGAAAAACGAAAAGTTAGTCCCGGTTCCAATCGATACTCGATTCTCGATACCCAACCCTAGTGATCACTTATATCAGTGTTATATATAGCCTATATCATCATATCGTCCAGCCCTAAAACTTTATAGTTTTTTTGGGGGGTCAGTGTTTATTAAAAACCATCCAATAATGCAGAATATGCATTGATAAATATTTAATTGATGAGTTGTTAATATATACATAACAATACACAATATATGGGTTTGGTTTTACAGCTAAATTCAGCATATTGACACAAAATGATAACCGCAAATCCACCTTTCGCTGACTGGAGTCCAGTCGTTTCAATCCATTTGCTCGTCTTTCTATAGCAGTCTGTAAAAATATACCACTGATTTTTTTTTTGTCAAATCTAGTTGTACAGTCAATCTCAAAGCTCTTTCCCACTTTATATGTGTTGTGTTTGTTTTTTGCTGCATTCACAATGAAAAATACAAATACAGCCGCTCAGTCTTTTCGCCACTCACTGTGAGTAACTGCAGGCGCTCCGGCCGACGGTGACGTCACGCGCACACCCTCTTGCCTTGGCAACACAAATGGTGAGGTAGTGAACTGAAGTTAGATTGGAGAAAATAAAAAAGAATGATTATAAGAATTAATGACATTTAATTTTCACTTTAATTCTATCATGAAGATTAAATCCAACAGCATTATCTGTGCCGCCTATAACATCTAGTATAATCCAAATGTAATTCAAAATGTATTAAAAAATGATAATAATAATCAGCACTGCCTTACAGTCACTTTGTCTACAACGTGACATGGTGCGACTACAATAGCATACAATAGTACTGCAGAACACAGTGTAAAAAGGAAATATTTTCCTTAAAGGAGTAGTCCACTTTACGCACAGTTTTATAAATGAGACCCCAGAACATAATAAATATTTTTTTGATTATTGGGTTTTAACTAAACATTTTTCTCCAAGTCACACACAACTGCTTGGTTTGAGTCCATTTGTATGAATGCATTGATCTGTGTCAGGGAGAGTTCCTGTGCATTTCCAGCAATACAATAGACCATGAAGGTCAAGGAGCTGGAATTTGGAAGATCATTCTGAGTAGAAGATCATGAATAATAACGTTGTGAGAAGATTTCCAAGGCTTAAATCTACCTGAGAGGTTTATTTTTGAGAACTGGCCAAACAAATCTGACCGTCCTACCAAAAACCTTCATGCCTAGGATGTAGAATCATTACAAGCTATAGACCATTTGCATATGCAAATTGAAAACAAGACCTTGGGTATAGAAACAAGGAAGTGGACTTCCAATGTTGGCACCTACACATCCGCTGATAGTGCTTAGCATACTTTAGGCACTTCACATTGGTTTACGAGAGCCTCAGTTAAGGAGAAGATTCTGAGTTAATAGTATATTTATTTTTTGAAGAGCTTTTGAGCCTCAGTTTGGCATATTCCTAAAGTATCAGACTGAGAAGATCATCACGCTAGAGTGGACAAGGGTGGTGGCAGCTTCACGCTTTGGGGATGTTCCTCTGCGGCAGGGTCTTGGAAAACTCCAGGATAGAAAAAAATGCATGGTGCTAAGTAAGGGAATCTCCTGAGGCAAAGACCTGCTGCATGTATGCAAGAGGACAGAGAGTTCAGTACATCCGCCTACAGGACAATTACCCCAAATATACTGGAACATGCTAAAAGAACCACTGTAATGGCTTAAAGCCACAAATGTAGATGTCCTAGAGTGCTTCACTTAAAGGAGTAGTTCACTTTTAAAAGAACTTTGGCTGATAATTTACTCGCCCCCATGTCATCCAAGATATCCATGTCTTTCTTTCCTCAGTCGAAAATAAATTAAGGTTTTTATGAAAACATTCAAGGATTTTTCTCCAAATAATGGACTTTACTGGTCCAAAAGACTTTAAATGATGTTCAAAAGGGCTTTAAACGATTCCAGACGATGAATAAGGGTCTTATCAAGCAAAACGATCGCTCTTTTAA